>APFE030953932.1:0-24213 GCA_000404065.3 Pinus taeda | reverse complement strand
TTGGTGTAGAGAGACAATGGGCATTTTAGGGTTGGAAAAATGACTAAGCTCTCTTGTGGCCCCCTGTGGAAAGAAAAAAACAAGTGGGAGAATGTTGGGTTGTGTTATATTCTTTCCATGACTAGCCCATGTAGTTAACTGGGGGGTTAAAGGGGGGGCAGAGCACCCCCTTCGATGCGCTGATTGTGTAGCGGGGGGCGGGGGTCACAGGGGGTTTGAGGTGTACCCATAACCGCACTTTATGGGGTCCGGGGCAGCATCCCGGAAAATTTTGGTTTTGGACCCTATGTTAGGTTGGGTGGACCCACCTATTGTTTTGTGCATGATTTTTGCACATGTTTTTTCGACGCGATGGTTTTCGGTCCATGGTATTGGACGCGATGGTTTTTCAGTCCATGGTATTGGATGCTTCGGCATGTATAAATATGTATTATAACATTGAAAGGAATATATGAAAAATCAAGCTGGTAGTCCCGGTTTTGGGATCCAGGGTAAAATATATGTGTATATGTGTTTTATGTGTTATGCTCTCGCATTGTTTATTTTCTGTATTTTAGAATTCGTATGCAGGGAATTTATGTATGGGGTTAAAACCTACAAATCTCCCACAGTCAAGTTCCAAGAGGGGATTGTTAGAGTGTATCTCAAAAAGTTGAATCGATCAAGTTACCCATGGCTTTTGGCACCCATGGTTTTTCCAATGGTATTCATCTCCATATGTAACCTATTCAAAGGTCGATAAAGCCCATGTTAAATGGTCTCAGTGGCCAATGAAAACACAACAACGATGTCTTTAGACACTATTATCTTTCTTTATGCTCTTTGATCCTTGCAACAACCCTGGTGAAAATTCCATGTAATAAAAGTTAATAATGACAAAAATAATAACCATAGTTGATGGGACACTTATTCCAAGCTAAATTTTGGGCAAGACATCCTAGTGTGGGTGTTCATGTGGTTGTTAATAGCTAAGGAAATGGCTAAGGATTTGGAAAGGAAAATGGCATTTTTGGCACATTTATTTATGAAAATAATGAAAATTAAGAGAAAAAGAAAGTGAAAGGCCAAAGATTGCATGTGAGGAGGAAAATGAAGGAAAATAATGGAAAATGAAGAAAATAGAGGCCTCATTCACAAAAAGGGTTCTGAGGATCAGTACACAGACTTTTGTCATTTTAGTGTTGGAGCTGTCTCATTATTCTCTCTCTCTCTCATACTCTTGGAGGCTTAGAGTTTTCTTGGAGAACTCTTGGAGGGTGTGGAATTCTTGGATTTTTGGAGAAAGAAGGCAAAGGAAGAGCAGGAAAGTGAAAGAAGGCATCGATATCAACAACTACAATAGGATTTTCTTGCAGGTACCGAGTTACATGTATGTTTTCCTCACTAGTTTCGGCATGCATGACATATGCATGTTGATTTTTGGTCATGATCAATCACTGGCATGAAGGAATTCCTAGATTGAAAGTGGAATTCCTAGCCTTTACATTTCTTGGATAACCATGGAGATTGTGGGTTTATTTCCTTCTTTTGTTTTGGTTGGTTCTCATGTTTTCGTAGCTTGGGTTGAGTTATTAGTTCTTGGAAGCCCTAGTTGGAAAAACGCTCTGGAACCCTGTAGCAACTTGGGTTGAGTTACTAGTCCTGGAAGCCTAGGTTGGACAATGATCTGGAAGCCCTTGGTGGGTTGAGTTACTAGTCCTGGAAGTCTTGGTTGGAAAGACGCTCTAGAAGCCCGACGGTAGTTGTGGTTTGAGTTACTAGTCCTAGAAGCCTTGGTTGGAACAAAATCTCTGGAAGCCCTAGAAGGCTTGGATGGAGACCAATCTGACGATGGTTTTGTGATATCCAACCATGAGTTAGAATTGTTATTTGATGGGTTGAGGTGGATGGCCTCTGGAAGCCCTGGATTGTTTTGGATTGATGTGTTCTATGAGATCCCACATTCATGCTTGGAATATGGCATGAGGGTGAATGACTGAAGAGAGATTTGGCTCATCCATTCTACGGTCGGGTGGAACATGGAAGTACCATCCTGGGTTTGGACTTTGAATCATCAATATGAGGTTATTTCTACTTGTATTTATATGATGTGGTGTATATGCTTGTGATTTCATGAGTATTTTTGTTGATATTATGATGTTTATTTATGTGTTTTATGACAGAAGCTATGTAGGGCTCTCATCATGTTTTTACTTGTAAATGAATGATCAATGTGTCTATGACCTAATGGATGAAATGGAAGTTTATTTTTTGAGGCATCAATGTTTCTTAGCGATTCTCAACTAAGTACGAGAGATACTTTGATGATAGGGAAAAATAATGCTATGAGCTAAAGATGGGATCAATGACAGATGTGAGTACACTAGCAAGTTCATGGAGTTACTGAGGTATGTGCCTTATCTCACAGAGGAGAAGGACAAGATTTAGAGGTTCATTAGTGGATTACCAGTTGTATTCAAATACATGAGTGAGTTCGATGAGCCTAGATCATTGGAGGAGGCCATCCAAAAGCTAAGGAATTGCTATGAACAATCGAAGTGCAAGTCTGAGACTAAGCTGGATTGGAAAGGTAATGCAAAGAATAAAGGAAAATGAGACAAGAAATGAGCAAGACCTGAGGGTACAAATAATAAAGAGAATGCAACACCATCTAAAAGTTCAATGCATCAGATAGAGGGCAGGGATTTCGATCAAGAGAACAGAACAAGGAGACAGGATGGAAGAATATAAAATGTTGGACTTGTGGCAAAGATCATCGTAGGAGATATTGTTGAAAAAATCAAGGTGGTAGGCCTCAGATATACATTGCACATTATGTAAAGACTATTGGGGATGTTGGTTAGAGTGTTCCTCATATTTATGTAACATTGGATAACAAACATGCAGACCATCAGGTATCTATCATTGAGATGGACGGTAAGCTTTTTTATCAAGTTATTTCTATTTTGATTTACCTTGGATCTAATTACATCTATGTTAGTCTTGACTTGGTGGATAAGTGTGGTTTGAATAAGCAACTGCATGCAAAATATTGGTTAGTGCAGTTGGCTATAGGTATAAAAAATCAAGTTCATCATTAGATAAGAGCTTGTACATTTGATTTGAATGGTATGCCTACCACAACACATTTGAATGTATTACTGTTAGGATCATACAACATGTTGGTGGGCATGGATTGGCTATATATTCATAGAACCAAGGTGGATTATTATGACAAAATCTATTGAGTGCTTGGATGACAATGGGAAACCAAGAGTCTTATATGGTAAGAAGAAATCCACATCAATTAGGATGGTGATAGCTATGCAAGCAAAGCATAGCCACAGGAAAGGGTGCAAGCTATTCACAATGCAAATTTCTAGTGATAAGGTTAAGGAAGTTGAGGATGCAGATGTCTTGAGCAGGTACCTAGTTCTACGACAGTTCAAGGATTTATTTCCCAAGAAAATTTCAGAGTTTCCACCTCACAGGGAGGTAGAATTTTCTATTGAGTTAGTGTCAAGGGCAACTCCAACATCAAAAGCACCTTATAGGATGAGCACACCTGAGTTGGTAGAGTTAAAGTTGTAGTTGAAGGAAATGCTGGACAAGGGATACATTAGGCCAAGTGTATCACCATGGGCCACACGGGTATTGTTTGTGAAGAAGAAAGATGGTACTCTCAAATTATGCATTGAATATAGGTAGTTGAACAAAGTGACAATTAAGAATAGTTATCCATTATCGAGGATTGATGACTTGTTCGATCAATTGAATGGAGCACCAGTGTTCTTGAATATTGATATGAGATCTGGATATCACCAGGTACACATCAAAGAGGAAGACATCTACAAGAAAACTTTCGGGACTAGATATGGGCATTATGAGTTTGTTTTAGTTCCATTCGGTTTGAATAGTTCTCCAGCTACATTTATGTGTTTGATCAATAATGTGTTGCTTCTGTATTTGGATGAGTTTGTTACTGTGTTCATTGATGACATATTGGTATATTCTAAAAATGAGGAAGATCGAGCAAGGAATTTAGCAGCAATGTTGAGGTTGTTCAGAGAGCATCAATTGCATGCTAAGCTCAGCAAGTGTAGTTTCTTTCAGATTGAAGTACACTACTTGGGACATGTTGTCTCCAAGGAGGGCACTATAGTAGATCCAGAAAAGATAAGGGCCATCATGGAGTGGGTAGCTCCTAAGAATGTAGATAAGGTGAGATATTTTATGGGGTTGTCGAGCTATTATAGGAGGTTCATTAGGAAATTCTCACAGATTACTTATCCTATCATATCATTGCAGAGGAAAGGTAAGAAGTTTGAATGGACAGAGGAGTGTGAGGCTAGTTTTGAGTAGCTTAAGTAGTTGTTGACACATACACCGGTGTTAAAGATTGTAGATCTAGACAAAGAGTTTGTAGTATGCACATATGCTTGCAAGAAAGGCCTTGGTGGAGTCTTTATGCATCATGGAAAGGTGGTATTATATGAGTCGTGAAAATTGAATGAGCATGAGAAGAACTACCTGACACATGATCTTGAGTTGGCATAAATTATACATTCATTGAATGTGGAGACATTATCATCTGGGTAGGAGATTTACATTGATGAGTGATCACAATGGTTTGCAATATCTATTTGACCAACTGAATCTGAATGGTAGGTAGGCTCGGTGGTTGGCTATGATCAGTGAGTTTGATTTCGAGATTAGATATATCAAAGGTAAAGAGAACAAAGTGGAAGATGCTCTTAGTAGGCAGATACAAATAAATCACTTAACAGTTATGAGATCCTATGGTACAGACTTACACGGTAGGACCTTGCGGGAAAGTCAACAGGATGTGAGATATTTGGAGATTATGCACATGTTGCAACAAAGTATGGGTATAGTTAAATTTTATAGTACATGTACATGTACAGGTGATGGTACAGGTACAGGTCATGGTACATATACAAGTAAAAGTGCAGGTGCACAAGATGTGGACTATTCCTTATAACAGATGGATTGGTTAGGTTCAAAGACGAGATATATGTGCCAGATAGTAGTGAGCTCAAGAAGGTGATCTTGAGGATGTTTCATGCGAAACCATATTCAGGTCTCCTAGGTTATCAGAAGACACTCACAGTGGTGAAGAGATTTTATTATTGGTCAAAACTGAAGAGGGATGTAGTCGAGTTTGTGGCTAGGTGTTTTGATTGTCAGCATGTGAAGGCAGAGTGTAAGCATCCGAGTGGATTGCTACAGCCGATTACAATTCCAAAGTGGAAATGGGAAGTCATTTCCATGAAATTCATTATAGGTTTGTCGAGGATAGTGAGACAACATGATTCCATCATGGATGTTGTGGACAAATTGACAAAGGTTGCACACTTCATTCTAGTGAAGTCTACATTCTCACCTAGCAATGTAGCATGGGTATTCATCAGAGATGTGGTCATATTACATGGTGTTCCAAAGATGATTGTGTCAGACAGGGATGCAAAGTTCACTTCTAATTATGGAAGAATTTGTTTGTAGGTTTGGGCACAAAGTTGGCCTTCAATACAAATTATCCTCTACAGACAGATGGATAGACAGAGAGGGTCAACAAGATATTGGAGCACATGTTGATGATGTATGTGATGCATCAACAATGGAAGAGGGAAGAGTATCTTCCACTGGTAGAGTTCTCTTATAACAATGGGTATCAAGAATCTTTGAGGATGATTCTATTTGAGGCATTTTATGGGAGGAGTTGTAATACTCCCATCAGTTGGAGTGATCTGATTAACAGGGTGTTGATTGGACCAGACATGTTGGCAGACATGGAATAGGAAATGCTACCAATCAAGAAGAATATAAAGGCAACACATGATAGGTAGAAGAGATATGCACATAGGAACAGGTTGTTCAAGGAGTTCCAGGTTGGGAAACAAGTGTACTTACGCTTCAATCCAAAGAAGATCTCCTGCGGATTGGATCATGTGCCAAGTTGGCACCACAATTTTATGGACCCTTCAGTATCATTGAGAGGATTGAGCAAGTATCCCATCGACTTGTACTGCCTCTGAAAATGAAATTCCATGATCCTTTACATGTGTCATTGCTTAAGAAGTATGTTGAAGTTCCTGGTCATGTGATTGACTGGTCTGTATTGCAGGTGGAACCAGATGGAGAATTCCAACTAGAGCCTCAGTGTTTATTGCAGAAAAAGGTGCTCATTCTCTGGAACCGAGAAATCGAGCAAGTTAAGGTGCAATGGAAACACTTTGGGCCCAATGAAGCTACATTGGAAATGGAGGATCAGATGCGGATATGTATCCTTCCTTGTTTGCCGGTTGAGGCAAAGCAGTTTTAGTGTGGTGTTTTGGTATATATCTTGGTATATGTCTTGGTATATGTTTTGTTGATGTTTGGTATAACTACATATGTATATGGATGAATATCGCCATGATATATGTTATAAAGCTCCAATAAGTGGTATGGGTGTCATGTCATTATGATGTTATGTTGTTATGTTGGTTTGCTTCTCAGCAGGTTGATCATTGTAAATACCGCAATGAGCTAAGTTATAAAGATCCATCAATATTATATTTTTCTTACAATCTTGTGGTTATAGGTGTTATTAAACACCAAGGACGATGTTCCCCTAAGGGGGAGGGTTTTGTAACAACCCTGGAGAAAATTCCATGTAATAAAAGTTAATAAAGGAAAAAATAATAACCACGATTGATGGGACACTTATTCAAAGCTGAATGTTGGGCATGACATCCTAGTGTGGGTGTTCATTTGGTTATTAATGGATAAGGAATTTGGCAAAGGAAATGGCTAAGGATTTGGAAAGGAAAATGGCATTTTTGGCACATTTATTTATAAAATAATGGAAATTAGGAGAAAAAGGAGGTGAAAGTTCACAGGCTGCATGTGAGGATAAAAACGAGGGAAAATAATGGAAAATGAATAAAATAGAGGCCTCATTCATAAAGAGGCTTTTGAGGAACAATACATACTTTTTTCAATTTAATTTTGGATCTCTCTCATTATTCTCTCTCTCTATCATACTCTTAGAGACTTAGGGTTTTCTTGGATCACTCTTGGAGGGTGTGGCATTCTAAGATTTTTGGAGCAAGAAGGAAAAGGAAGTCTATCAGGAAAGCACAAGAAGGCGTCTTGATCAACACCTAAAACTAGATTTACTTGCAGGTATCGAGTTGCATGTATGTTTTCCTCACTAGTTTTGACATCCATCGCATATGCATGTGGATTTCTGGTCATGATCTATCACTAGCATGGAGGATTGCCTAGATTGACAGTGGATTTCCTAGCCTTTCCATTTCCTGGATAGGCATGGAGATTGTGGGTTTATTTCCTTGTTTTCTTTTGGTTGGTTCTCATGTTTCCATATCTTGGGATGAGTTATTAGTTCCTGAAAGCCCTTGTTAAACAAATGCTTAGGAAGCCCTATAACAACTTGGGTTGAGTTACTAGTCCTGGAAGCCTTGGTTGGACAAACGCTCTGGAAGCCCTTGCTGGGTTGAGTTACTAGGCCTCGAAGCCTTGGTTGGACAAATTCTCTAGAAGCCCTTGGTGGGTTGAGTTACTAGTCCTGGAAGCCTTGGTTGGAGAAATTCTCTAGAAGCCCTTGGTTGGTTGAGTTACTAGTCCTGGAAGCCTTGGTTGGAAAAACGCTCTAGAAGCTTGACGACAACTGTGGGTTGAGTTACTCGTCTTGGAATCCTTAGTTGGAACAAACACTCTAGAATCCATGGAAGGCTTGGATGGAGACCAATATGATAATGGTTTTGTGATGTCCGACCGTGAGGTGGAATCACTGTTTGATGGGTTGAGGTGGATGGCCTCTAGAAGCCCTAGATGGTTTTGGATTGATGTGATCTATGAGATTCGACATTCATGCTTGGAATATGGCATGAGGGTGAATGGATAAAGAGAGATTTGGCTCCGCCATTCTACAGTCAGGTGGAACGTGGAAGTCCCATCCCAAGTTTGGATTTTGCATCATCAATATGAGGCTATTTCTACTTGTATTTATATGCGTATTATATTGGATTATATGTGGTTTATATGGCTATGATTTCATGAGTATTTCTGCTTCTATTATGCTGATTATTTATGTGTTTTATGAAAGAATCTATGTATGGATCTCATCATGCTTTTACTTGTAAATGAATGATTAATATATTTATGACCTAATGGATGAAATGACAGTTGATGTGTTGAGGCATTAATGTTTCTCAACGATTCTCATCTAAGTACAAGACCCCTATGCTCAGATATGTTATTACACTTGTATATTACATATTCGTGATATGGTTGACGAAATGTCTGTCATGGCTAGTAGGGGTCCAGTCAAGGTCTCATTCAAGTTATTGCTTTCATACTATCATTTTCTTGTTATATTAATGTTCTGAAGATGTGATTCAATTTTGGGTAGTGACATGGGCTCTGGACCTAAAAAATTGGCTCAAATCCCGAGGACACTAACACAACGCTTAGCAAAAGAGTACCTGGGCACTAGCTTGCAGGCATGTGAGAGCGTCCAGAGGTCCCCGAACGTTGGCATGCCCATAGCATGAGAACGTCTAGAGGTCAAGTTGTCTAAAAGTTCAGTGGGACCCAAGGGCTAGTTGGCAGAAAGGTTAGATTGGTTTCAGAAGGTCCTAATGTTGACGTTGAATATCTGTATGGAGTGCTTCTATCAGTTCCACTTCCTTAACATGACTTAGGAGGTCAAATCATATCATAGTAGCCTCTAATCGCATGTTTACCCTGGCTTGTCGGTTGCTTGGGTAGATGTGTGAGGAGGGTGGCTACAATCCTAACAAAAATGAACAACATTAAACCATCTGTGGAAAAACATCAAAATACAACATTTATTGATATGATGATTCATACATTATATATTTAAAAAATAGATTACCTGAGACTATCAATAGAAGCCTGGAACTTGGAAACTAATGATTTGTGAAACTAATAGGGCAATATAAATAGTCAATAAGAGGAAAATTTCAACTAAACAAAAATTAATATAGCACTAACAATTATAAGCTCGGTAACAACACAAGAAATTCTACCAATAATCAATAGTACACAATTATATCTAATAGCAAATTGAGTACCAATAGAAGAAAATGTGTAGCACTAGAACAACACTTGAATAATCGAAAATGAAACATTTAACCAAATACTTTATTAAGGATGTATGGACACCTACTCAACTCAAATTGAGTTGTTCTATGAATGTTTCCCTTCGTCAAGAACAATATCTCAGAGACTATCTGCAATAACACATTCCTTAAGAAGGATCCCCACTATGAGATGTAAGAACATTTTGTATGCTTATGTTCCCACCTTAGTTTTGTTTCCTTTTGTGAGTTGCATAACTATACTTGACATATAACTTTGTTTAAATAATAGAAAAGTATAATTATTTGTAATAAATTTTATCTTAGCACAAAATTGGTAACTGACAGAAATTATAAATGACTATTAAAATTTCTAATAACCCACATAAACTTCAAAATGGCAATAATGAACATTGAAGAAGGTTATGATTGGAAATGCCAACAGTTACACCTTCTCAAACACTCTTGCTCCATAACAATAATAACACTTAATGTTGTGTTTTAGGGCCCACCCATGTAGCATACCCCAATGGTAAAATATTCCACTCAATGAGGTATTTTGGTAGTACCTTAGTATTCAACTTCTTCTCTAGAGTTTCCAAATGTACTATAGAATTAAAATAAGTTGGCCATCATCTGGAGGAGGCACAAATTTATTTTCTGAGGTGTAACATGTCTTAAAAGGACCAATGTGACCAATAATAGGGAAGGAATTGCTTTTCACTAAGAAATCCTTATATTTAATACGAGGTTGGTACAATATATATGTGATTCTTGTAGAAAACCAGATCATCTAATAATATGTACCTGCTATGTTCTTGTTTCACCTTCCTTGGTTCTTATAACTTAGTAATGGCCTTCTCATCATAGGCATGTTCAACTAATATGTCTCTTCTTTTCACCTAGGTTTCACCATAAATATTACTTGTAATTTGGGAATTGAGATAACGAATATACAATCACATAATTAGTTAAATCTTAATTAAGAGGTGGAAGGAGATGCCCATAGGATTGCTAAATTGAAAAAGTTACATCTTGATTTATATAATCAAACAAATAATAATTGACATATTAAATTTAAGGTTTTTAGTATATTTTTTAATTTATATATATATAGTGTGCATTGTAACAAATATGTTGTACTTTTATTGACATCTCTATAAGAAATGATTAAACATAAATGAGAAATTGAACTCCTCCGCTAGGTACCTTATGCCTACAAAGATTTTCATTGTAGTGTAACTTTCTTGTTAAATTTAACCTCTTGCAACATTTTTTAGACGATATATAGAAACTCTAATTTGGATTGTATTTCAATGTCCATTTTGATTGTGTTTCATTATCCTTAAATTTCACTTGATTATTTTCTTGCACATCCCCCAATCCTATCCGCATTCCTTTGCATCTCTCGGTGTAATTGATAGTAGTATGATGTTATTATGTAATATATTATATAGCTATCAACAACTATTCTATTAAAAAAAAAATCAAAATTATGAATTTTTCGTCGGTGGCATTTATTTTTAATTAAAAAAAACATTTGAATTAATGATTTTTCCATACTTCTTGTAATTTATTGTTTAATATTCATTATAACCTTTTGCATCAAGGATATATGAAGTTTAATAAAAAGTGTTTTCATTAACATGTTGCTAGAGGTAAATCCCTTGGACAATGAGAAAATGGAGGTGTGAAAGAGAGTAGAATACACATTATGTTTAACTTTAGCCATAATCACCAGTTGCTCAAGCAAGGATGACCTCAAGATGCGAAGTTTTAGTTAAAGAATTGGGGAATAGACGAAAATGTCATCTTGTTGGATATAGATAATATTAAAAGTATTATTACATCTAAATTGAAATAGATTTTGTGGTGCAATATAGATTTAGAAAATGAAAGGAAGCTAACCTACTACAAAGAAGTGGTCATCCTTAATTTAGAAAATAAAAAATATCTTTTAATTCTAAATAGCACAAGGAAGAAAATCAACATTGCTAAAACAAGAACCAACTTCTACTAGTTTCATATGAAATTTGACATTGGACAACTCTCTAAACATTGTGGGATGCAAGAATATCTCATCTTTGTGACACTAAGAGGGTTGAAAGTGAAATGAACTTTCCCTAAAGAGCCTAACATATTTCCAAATAAAAATTTAATATCAAAATATTTGTTACAACTTTCTTAACCTCTCAAATCATAAAAAATAGTAATTTTGTAACTCTTCTTTTTTTATTTTAATACAAAATAAGATTAATCCAAAAGAATTGATCAAAATCACTATAAATCATAAAAATCTAAAATCAAGAATAAATAATCTCATACCATTTTTTAATACCATAAATCAATTATAATTTCAATGAATTTAATCATTAATACCAAAAATTTTGTTAAAAATTTTGTTAATAAATAGATTAGGAAGTAAAAAAATAAATATCTTACATGCCCATTATAATTATAACTATAATTATTTAACATAAACAACAACAATTAATAAATAATAAAACACTTTACTATGCCATAGAAATGCACACTGTAATGGTAATGGTAGTTTCAATATAAATATTATCGTTGTTTGAAGTTAAATAACGAGGAGAGGCCAATTAAATAAATGGATCCATGTTTATTGCCACAAACCCCTTTATATGAAGTGAATAAATTATTAAACCAGAAACAATAAAAAATTGCTCCGCAAAGACCGCAACAAAGCTTAGGAGTGAATTGACTTCTTTCATTTTCAAGTTGGCTGTATATCCCGCTCCATACGGAATTTCCTTTTACCCCTTAATGCCCTTTTCCACCACCGGATTTCCACGACGACCTGGGTCAATACCTGTTAACGCCCTTTTCCACCACAAAGGACAAACCACTTTATACGAGATTCTCGCAATTAATTGAAGTGACACCACCAACGGATTTCCATAAATAAATTAATTAATTGCCTCCCACTCAGATCAACTTGAACATCTCGACCTGGGATTGTCAATACCTCACTCAGTGCTCCACAAAGACCAATATCGTCTGGTCGGCCATTTCAAGTCAATGTTTTTTTTAAGTCATTTCTTTATCCACCACCACGATGACCTGCCTCAATACGCACATTCCCCTAAGTCTATATATATATCTATCTGTGTTACCAAACATCATAACAACTGTGAGGGACGTTTGCGTTTCAATTAAGAGCGCAGAAATGGATCATCATGCTCTCTGCAACATCATCATGCTCTCTCTTATATTCGCACCCTCTCTTCTCGCTGCTGCTGATCATTCAACCTGGAAGCCATTGGAGGAGGAGGAGGGTCACCATGAAGGGGAGTTGGACGCTCTTCTGTCCTTTAAAAAGCATATCAAAACCGACCCAGCGGGAAAGCTGCGCAACTGGACAGTTCAGAATTCAAAGCAGCTATGCTCCACTTGGTATGGTATTCGCTGCACTCAACACTCTCTAAGAGTTATTGCCATAATACTTCCTGTTCCCATAATCGATGTGGAGTATGAGCCTTTTTATGGAGGGGATCCTAAATACCAACTGGGAGGTACCCTCTCCCCCTCTCTTGGCAGCCTTTCTTCATTACAGACGTTGATTCTTTGTGGCAATAATTTCACAGGAGTGATTCCACCTGAACTCGGGCAGCTTCAAGCCCTCAGATTACTTAACCTCAGCTTTAATCATTTGCTTGAAGGATCTATTCCAGCTTCATTGTCTAATTGCACAGCCCTTCGATGGATCGACCTTTCATGGAACTATTACTTGAATGGGACGATACCATCAGAGTTTGGTCGTCTAGTCAACTTGGAACATCTCAGCTTGTCCCACAGTGGTCTGAGTGGAAGTATTCCAGCTTCATTGTCTAATTGCACAGCCCTTCGAAGGATCGACCTTTCATGGAACTGGTTGATGGATGGGAGGATACCCTCAGAGTTTGGTCATCTAGTCCACTTGGAACATCTCAGCTTGTCCAACAGTGGTCTTCGTGGAAGTATTCCAGCTTCATTGTCTAATTGCACAGCTCTTCGATGGATCGACCTTTCATCCAACGAGCTCTTGGAAGGGACGATGCCATCTGAGTTTGGTCGTCTAGTCAACTTGGAACATCTCAACTTCAAGTACAGTGATCTGAGTGGAAGTATTCCAGCTTCATTGTCTAATTGCACAGCCCTTCGATGGATCGACCTTTCATCTAACTATGGCTTTGGCTTCCGTGGGACGATGCCATCTGACTTTGGTCGTCTAGTCAACTTGGAATATGTCGACTTCTCTTCGAATGGTCTGAGTGGAAGTATTCCAACGTCTTTGAGCAACTGCACATCGCTTCAAGAGTTGTGGCTTGGAGAAAACTCTTTCAATGGTTCAACCCCTTCCGTTTGGGGTTTGATGAGAAGTCTATCTGTTCTTGACTTATCCGGCAACCAGTTAAGTGGTCACATCCCTCCGGCACTGGGAAACTGCTCGTCTCTCAGGTCTTTATATTTGGGGAACAATCGATTGTCCGGCAGCCTACCACCTAAGTTGGGTAAATTGAGGGAGCTCACTCAGCTTTTAATCCAGGGCCTATGTGGTACTACTCACTCCTATTTTGATCCTGATCCTGATTATAATTGTGCTCGTGGCAATATTTCAGGTTCTATCCCTTTTGAAATTGGAAATTGCAGTAATCTCTCTTTTCTGGATCTTCATTCAAATATGCTCACGGGGCCCATACCTGAAACCATTACAAGATTGAAGAAGCTTAAAACTCTTGCCCTCAGTACCAACCAGATCACGGGTACAATTCCTCAGGAAATAGGAAAGCTCCAATCCCTTCAACTCTTGTTTTTATTTGAAAATAACTTAACTGGACACATTCCAGATAGCATAGGTAACTTAAAATTTCTTCAATACTTAGATTTGAGTAGGAATAATATGTCGGGCACTATCCCTTCTCAGATTAGTGGATTGGCTTCACTAACATCCTTGACTTTATCACAAAACAATTTTACTGGAAACATTCCTAGAGCCATAGGAAATCTCAAAGATTTGACGGACATAGATATATCCAATAATAATATCCGTGGGAGGATTCCTAAAACTATAGAAAAGCTCAAAAATTTGTACAGCATAGATATATCCAATAATAATATTAGTGGGAGGATTCCTAAAACTATAGAAAAGCTCAAATCTCTTTCCCTTATAGAGATATCAAAAAATTCATTTAGTGGAGTTTTGACTACTATAAACTTTCCAAATTCTTTACAGTTTTTTTCAGCTCACTCTAACAATTTTTCAGGAACTTTTCCAATGTCTTTGGCCATGTGTGAATTGTTGGATTTAAGGAAAAATCAATTAGAGGGTGAGCTGCCTCAACATATTGGAAATTTTGGAAACTTAAGAGTGCTAAGTGTCAGTTATAATAATTTCCATGGTGGTATTCCTAAATCAATCACAAATCTCACCAAACTACAAGTGTTGGATTTATCCAACAACAAATTCAATGGAGAAATACCTTTTCATCTTGAGAGACTCACGGGATTTACAATCAATGTCACAGATTCAAGCACTGAAGATGAGATTCAAGTGCCATTTTCCATTATCATTAAAAGAAGTGAATATACTCTCACATATGTGCTTGCTACAAATACAATAATTGACATGTCAAGCAATAATTTTACAGGAAGAATCCCTGCAAGCATAGGGAATCTATGTAGCTTGAGATTGTTGAATTTATCAGGGAACCAATTGGAAGGACAAATTCCTGCATCACTTAGTAACATATCTACTTTGGAGCAGTTGGACTTGTCCAAAAACAAGTTGACAGGAAAGATTCCTCAAGAGCTCTCTAAATTGTCAATGTTGGCAATTTTTGATGTTTCCTATAATAGCCTATGTGGCTTAATCCCAACAGGAACACAATTTTCTACTTTCAATGTAGCATCATTTCAAAAGAATAAGTGTTTACAAGGGTGTCCTTTAAATTCTTGCAATGTAAAGAAAGCACCCATGGGAGAAGGCAATAATGGTAAGAGTAAGCATGTCAAAGTGGGATGGCTAAGTCACTTGGATGAAAAAATGTCATTATTGGCATTAGCTATGGGAGTTGGGATTGGATTTGGGGGAGTGGTTGCCATGTTTATATTGTGGAAAAGAGCTAGACATTGGGTGTTGGGTTTACCTCCCAGTAAATCACAAGCTTTCTATGGAGAATATCGACTCCCTACATAGAAAGAATGTAAAGATGTTTTGGTTTGTATTTCAATGTTTTGAAATAAAGTGTTAGATGATCCAAAAATACAATTTTATCATAGGTTATAAAATTAGAATAAAATAATTATTAATTTAAGATATTAAATTAATAATTATTATTCTAGAATGTTTAATTATTTAATGGAGACTTTTAGAATTAGCATATTGTTGTAATTAGATATGACTCTCCAAATGTGTCGTATCTTAGGCTCTATTTTAGGAGATTTGTTAGCTAGTTGGTTTTGAATAGGCCATTTATTGTAAGTGGACACTTGTTATTTAATAAGTGATCCATAATTAGAGGTAGTTAGGACATGGAGCTTATATATAGCTCATTGCAAGAGTGTTTGTGTTGTTCGGGTGTAAACTCTTGCAAAATCAATTATGTAATTATTTTTTCTGATTAATAAAATTATGTGTCTGAGGACACTTCTGCCATTATTGTGGTATCAGAGGTCCAGTAATGCTGCAGTAGATGTGAGGAGGAGATTCCAGTTGTACAAATTTTTGGAAAACTCCATTGAATTGTTCAGTGAATGTTGGCTAAGAAATTTGTCAAATTTTTATTTAAAAGAGAAGAAATTTTATTGATTTTAGATTTTGAAATCTGAAAATCAATTTTTTGCATTATAATAAAAAAGAGTCACCGTCGGGAAAATTGTCCAGCTCCGGCCGCCGCCCTCAGCTACCCTCCCCTAACTCAACCATCCTCTTTCTCCGCCACCCTCCTCTCCCGTGGCATTCCTGACAGCCCTCTCCTGGCATTCTTGACATTCCTCTCCCCTGGCATTCCTGACAGCCCTCTCCTGGCATTCCTGACATTCCCTGACAGAAAATCCGATGTCAGCACTGACCTCCCCTGACAGATCGGGTCTGAGCGGGAATTGCAGCGGCGGAGAGTTATTGCCATTTCCAAATCCAAATGAGGATCCCGCGGGCTGTTCACTCACCTTCTTCCTCGGCTCCAGCTCTGCACCCAGGTACAATTCAGTGACACCTCCGACTCTGTTAATTGAAATTCCCTTCAATGCGAAATCGAAATTCCCTGTAATGTAAAATCATCAGGTTCTGGTTGCTGTTATTTTCATTGTAAAACCCGCGAAATCGAAATTCCCTGTAATGTAAAATCATCAGGTTCACGGAGCAACTAATGTTAACAAAAATATAAGCCTAAGTTTTCAGCAGATCAAGGCTTGATTTTTTCGTGATCAATCTGGTTCCAATTCCATTCGAAGAAGAGCGAAAATACCTACAGGTCGTGTCTACGATTGACCACGATCTACACTTGTTGTGACATTCTAAGAAGAGCGAAAATACCTACAGGTCGTGTCTACGATTGACCACGATCTACACTTGTTGTGACGGGAATATGAATGTCAATGTATAGGCTATGTGCAGGGTGTGGGTACAGAAACTGCAACTTAAATTAATGATCGCAATCTGGTGATTCGATTTCAGTCGCTACGCCCGCTTCAATTTGTGAATAGAGAGAAAGAGAACCCAAACGTACTCATGCAAGTCTTGACGTGTCTACGTGGATGGAAGGAGAATAAACTCTAATCCTCAACTGCTTGTCTTTCTCTCTCCGCTACATAACTTCGCTGGCTGAATTTCGGCCTTTCTTTTCCAGCTGATAAATATGCCGCCAGAGTATTAGGCATCAGTTTCAAGTGATTAACTAACTGGAAAAAAATTTGGTCCTCGATTCCAAATGGAGGATGGAATGGGTAGAGTTTTACCTAGGAAACAAAAACATAAATTCAAATACACAAATTCCCATTCATTGTAAAACCCGCGAAATCCAAATTCCCTGTAATGTAAAATCATCAGGTTCACGGAGCAACTAATGTTAACAAAAATATACGCCTAAGTTTTCAGCAGATCAAGGCTTGATTTTTTCGTGATCAGTCTGGTTCCAATTCCATTCGAAGAAGAGCGAAAATACCTACAGGTCGTATCTACGATTGACCACGATCTGCACTTGTTGTGACGGGAATATGAATCTCAATGTATAGGCTATGTGCAGGATGTGAGTACAGAAACTGCAACTTAAATTAATGATCGCAATCTGGTGATTCGATTTCAGTCGCCACGTCCTCTTCAATTTGTGAATAGAGAGAAAGAGAACCCAAATGTACTCATGAAATTCTCTGTAATGTAAAATCATCAGGTTCTGGTTGCTGATCGCTGTTATTTTCATTGTAAAACCCTTGAGGACACCGAGTATCCTCAACAATTAAATTGACAGATAGATTTTGGGAGCTGACGTGGAGACACATGGACTTGACACTGGAACAATCGCCATGGTTTACATGACAATAAACCCCCTGTTTTGAAGAGCCCGCATTTCTCTGTCTTTAGTGTAGCTTGCACAACAGTTAGTGGGCAATGGAATAACAAGATGTACCATTGCTGTTCAGTATGCCAATCAGGTCTTTGAGTTTTAGTTTTTGTGTTCAATGCAATTCTGAGTGCAACTTCTCTACGATCACCTCTATACTCACCATTCTTCTGAAGGCATGTGAAGTTGGTGTTGTTTGTAGAAACTAGAAATGGCAATATCAAAGCCTCCATTCTAGATTGGTCCACCGCTTGGCAGCTTGCTTGCAATGCTAATTGAGTAGACAGAGCTATATTTAACAGAGGCACTCCATATTTGTTATGAAGTTGAGTTTATCTTCTGCCCTGAGGATCATAGCCTTTGAGATTTATGGTTTTATGTTGAGTGAATTCTAGAAGCAGTTTCCAAGTATTCTTGGAGATATTATGTTGGGAATGTTCCTGTACAAGTCACAACACTAATGAAGCAATTGAAATTTTCCAGCCAATACCAATCTCCAGGCTTCTATAGTTGTGTTTAGAGCAAGGTTATTTTTGGTGAGGTGTTTTTCATTATATAGTTGAAAATGAATGTGCTAATGGTATTTGAAAATCATCCTAACAATCCTCAAAAGTATTCTCATTGATGTTCTTTTATAGAAACACCCACAGGGGAAAGAGACGATCATCAAGAAAAAAATCAGATGGGTCAAATACCATTTATTGACCTATACTTGGACATAGCAGAAGGTAACAATCGGCTTCCCTTACAAACAAATCAAACCCTTGCATGCCTTAATTTGGTACTCCCAATGCTTAATTTATTAATTAGAGTTTGTCAAACAAGATGCCCAGTGAACAAACAATTTCGATCAGTGAAGATCAATATTCATGACTCTTACTTATTATTTATTGTTCATTAACTTCTCCTTTGGATTTGCGACATTACTAATTTGAGTCTGTGGCTGTAAGGTTAATGCATTTCTCTATTTTCTGCCTATGGCCTATTTATGAGATACAATTCTATGTGTATTCAAGTAATAATATCTGACCTCTGACCTCTGACCTTTGTTCTATGTCTTGTACAAAGATCTCTGTCTTCAGTGTAGCTTGCACAACAGTTAGTGGGCAATGGAATAACAAGATGTACCTTTGCTGTTCAGTATGCCAATCAGGTCTTTGAGTTTTAGTTTTTGTGTTCAATGCAATTCTGAGTGCAACTTCTCTACGATCACCTCTATACTCACCATTCTTCTGAAGGCATGTGAAGTTGGTGTTGTTTGTAGAAACTAGAAATGGCAATATCAAAGCCTCCATTCTAGATTGGTCCACTGCTTGGCTGCTTGCTTGCAATGCTAATTGAGTAGACAGAGCTGTATTTAACAGCCAAGCATACACTGTTTTGTGCAGAGTACAGCTGAGCTTTATAGTTTTGGCTATAACTGAGTTCTCTGTTCTTGATAATAGTGCTGGGAAATAGCCTCAAACAATGTCTCAATACGTCATCAGCATAATCTTTTCTTTGTGATAAAGGTTTTCCTCTATATCTAGGAGCTTCAGTTCTATAATTTTAGATTTAGATACAAAGCACCATTCTCCATAGATGCAATGTTCACGAGACACAAGTTGATTTCCAGAGGAAAGGCAAATCACTAGGGTGTGGTCTGAAGGATATTTTATAAGGAGTTACCACATTTGATGGCGTAGTTGTTGCTAGGTACAAATATTATTTTTGGTGAGGTGTTTTTCATTATATAGTTGAAAATGAATGTGCTAATGGTATTTGATAATCATCCTAACAATCCTAATTGTTCACAGAGAAGAAAAATTTCTAGAAATGAAGGCAATTATATTGAATCTCCCTGACAGATAACAGTACTGCAGTACTATGATTGTGAAGGTAAGGGAAACTGGTGATCCAAAGAGTTAAAGGGGGCATCTGCCATTGATAAACATTTAAATACTCCTATATGTAAATACTATATTATTTTGTAAACATTTCCTTTGCCTGAGGCCAGAGTGGAGATTAGTCCATTATGAGCTTTTAAATAAAGAGACTGAGAACTTTGTTGGGTTTAAACTTCAAATTTGAAGAAATACATATCTTTTCAGGACAGCGGGAGAAAAAAATCATGAAACAAACTAGGTGATGCAAACACTACACATTCATTGACAACTAGGATCATGGTATTCCCTTTAAACATCACTGTATTTATTTAGATTAACATCTTTTGCAATACCTGGAACACCACAACTTCAATGTAAGCATGAAAAGTTGCGTGTTTACAGTCAAGATATAGTTGGATTTGATATCATCTGTCAGTGAGAAGTGGCACTTAGACACCAAATTTGCAACACAAGGGTATTTCCTAACAAATCCCCTGTGCAATTGGGGCAAAGAATAGCTCCCTGCTGCATTGGCAAGTCTCTAAAACCTACTTCGTGCACACGTGTTTCTGTCCTTCAACCCACGTTCGGATTATCATTATATTCAAGATATGCAAAGGGATAAACAACAGCAATTTACAACAAAACATCAGATTGTAGAACCAACAAACATAATATTTTATGAAGTCACTGCACTGCAGTGACCATTCCAAGTGTATAAACAATTGCAGTATTGTGGTATAGATTACATGTAACCTATGTACATATACTATGCAATTTTTCACTTACTCGGTGACAAAGCCTATACGTTCAGCAAGAGGTGCAAGGCCAAGCAAACTTATGATGAACACCCAAACCTGCAAACAAAAGAATGCGGAAAATGATGCCAGAAAAACTTACAGAAAATGTCAGAAATGATAAACTTTCAAGTAGCATGAACCCTCCGTCCTTTCTATTGATAAACTTACAGAAATGATGCTACTTTCAATAAAGAGCTTGAAATACAACTTGTTATTGTTAGATTGCTTACAATGGATGGGCTGGAGCTTCCATTTCTAGTTGCTCTGTTTCTTCCACTCAAAGAGGATGAGTTCATTTCCATCATGTATTCCTCCAACATGGCCATCTGCAGCTTTCGCATCCATATTCAAATTAACGTTGTTCACAGGCCTCAGACATTGATACCCATTTCCAACATCTGCACTTAAGGTCCACAGAACAGACTGCTCTGCCTTGTCATGATTATAATCTACCAAGTATATCTGTTCAACAACATTCAACAAAAACTATGGATTAGGGGACCACCGTTGTAAACAGCTCTGTTGCAGCCCATAATGCCCAAGACCCTGGCATTCTGAAACCCTGAGTTAAGGTGGTTTATAGCATTGCAGTTAATAAGAATTCTCTACATATCCAGAGGAGAGGCTATATTAAACAATGAAACTAAAAGGAAAAGGGAAATAGAAAGTTTTACCTGGTCGCATTATTTATCCCCGTGTTTCAGAGCATGTCTGGTGGCCTTGTTCACCAAGGCAAACGCTGGGAAGCCAGCTTCATCCTTGACTCAAAGGCCCCATGAATCTACTTTGATCCATTGCTGACAAAAGGTTCCATCAAACAGGGGAATAAGGATAGTGATCAATCATCAAATATTAGATGAACAAATGCTTTCAGCGAGCTTCAAATAAAGTAGCTCAAACTGATGAACATACCTGATGAGGATCATGTGGGTTTTCCAGCGCAAGCACTGCAACATCACCACGAGCAGCCAAGAAAAACTCTGGGTTGGCTTCACAATGGATCCTAACCGTATGTCCTTGTGGCTCGACATTAGCCTGTGGTGGATAGAATGAACTCTGCTCACCTCGTGGTGGATGGACTCCTTGTGAAGCACCCACTGTTCAATTTACCAACAAATATTAAAATCGACACTCACAAATTCAAGAGCCATTTTAGAACTGTCATGGCCTCAGTTATCAAGAATCCCAAATTGTACACAGCACCACATAACATGCGTGCATCCATACATACTACTTGCTAGACACCACCCATAATATAACTCCTTCCCAACATTTCTTTTTAATCCTTGACAGTTTCCCAAATCAGATAAAATAATATAGTAATAGTTTTGTCAGCATATTAGTATGGATCATATAACTTACATATTAGTTTGCATATGGCATTCAAAAAACAGAGAAGCCTAATTCAGTGTCATTTTATTTTAAAACTCATAGATGTATTTGGGTCCTATAATGAGCATTTCATCCATATAAAGTGGTGATTGCTAAATGTGTTTTTTGCAACAGTATTGAAAGTGTTGCAGTGTAAATGAACACAAATTATCTGCTTTTTTTAATTATATATGATTGAAAAACATGTTGAGTATTAGGAAATAGATAATTGTCTACTTAGAGGATTAGATATAAAATAAAAATATGTGAATGTACATATATATTTATATATTTAATGAATTAGTAATTTAAATAAATATTGTTATATATATATATATATAGTGGATTAATATTTTAAATATATAAAGGAATTATTTTGAAAAATTAACCTTTGATTTGTTTTATTTTTCACCAGGTTAACCTACCTCCTTAAATATAATAATAATTTAATATTAAATTGGTTAAAGGAAGTTTGACTGGGTCCTTGAGTGGAAAAGTAGTCGTCAGAATTTTTTAGCTGTTTGAGTCTCTGCTTAGACTATTTAACGCACTGCACTGGATCTGTATCTTCAACTTGTCCTGACGATGAACCACACTAGTTGGCTCGAAACGCATCGACAAATGATGAATTATGTGATTTTGCCGAAAATTATCTAAACAATTGTCTACTTGTTTAACATGAATTTATTGTTATTTATTTTTCAGGTTTTTGAAGTCTAAAAAATGGTGCAAAAGTGGCGTTTATGCATTGAAGTGTCTTGCTTTCCAAATCCAGGTCGAGCAGTTATTAAATTTGTCCTTTACAATATGGCAACAAATCATTTATTTCATGGAAAGAGAGAAGTGCCTGGAATGACGACAAACAATGAGGCATATTACATTACCCTTGTTGAAGGGTTAAAAGAGGTAAAACAACATGATGTCAATGATATTGAAGTCTTCACCAACTCGGAGTTGATATGTAATCAAATGAAAGACATCTATCGGGTTCGGAAGGACAATTTAAAACCTCTTCATAAGGAGGCAATAAATTGGAGTTGTCAGTTTCAACAATTTACCATCAATCACTCTGCAGATATTGAGAAGATGTCCACTGATATAATGTCCAGAGCATTTTTAAGCACATATGTAGATGCCAAATATGACATAGGATTACCATCCACTGCAACAGAAATCATTGATCACCATCAATATAAATCCCCATTGTGCGAATGGGTTGTTGTTATCATTTTTCTGGGGTCTATCATAGCATGGTTCTTTCACTAAAGAAGAACCTATTAATGTTTTATTTCTCCCCAACATGCAATGATTACGGTTTTTTGTATGGGAGACAAATTTATGGACAAATCTAATATATTCCATGTACATGGACAAATGTATTTTGAGAAAAGTAACTGGTTCATGGTTTTGTGATTATCATCAATACATTATGATGTTGACTGATCCTTCCAAACACCTTCTCAGTTTCTGGAGAGATATTGATATGCTATGTGATTTGTTTGTTGGTTGTTGATCAGTGATGAAAGGTTTCTTTACTATGTTTATAAGCAATTTATTCTTAATAACACATATTTCTCAATCACCTAGTCACTCTTCCCGTCTCCACCTTGGATTTCATCCCAATAGTTTTCCCAGATCACAACTCTATTTTGGCTTGACTTCTCTGTATTTCAGATCTTGTGCTTGTGGATTTATCCTGATAGTAAGGACCTAGTCTTTTTAAATCAAAGCAAATCTTGCTCATGCTCAATGTGTCATAAGTAAGGAAATGTCAATATTTCTCCAAGAAATCACATCCATCATGATGGTCTACTATGCTAAATCTCCCATGTGACCACTCCACTTCCTCCAAATCTTGCACTAGTTTTTCCTCTACGAAGGGATTCTTAGATAAACACTAGAAAATATGCAGTTGGTGTTCTGGTTGTTCTTGTAAGAGAGCTAAGAGGATTACTTGCAGTTAGTGAAACCTCTACAATCTCTCTAATAGTCAACCATTTAAGATTGGGTTCATCTTTAGCTAAATGCAAGGACAATTTATTTCTGTTTTGCTATCATTGTGTTGCAGTGGAAGTGACAAAATTGTAAATAGTTTGTTGAGATTGCCATCATTAATGCCTTCTCTGTAAAGCAAAAAAGAAAGCTCGTTCTCTTCTTAGAATCCTTCACAGTTAGGACTCTTCAAGAACTGCTCAAACAATTCTCTTGCCCGAGACTGGCACTTCAGTCACTTCAGCACACTAGTGAAGCAGCTGCCAGTTTTCCACCAATTCATGCAGGGGCCTGGCTTTTACTTGTACAGATATTCTTTGGCAGACAAGAATCAAAATAAATGTAAATATCTCTGTTATTCGACAGGATTTTGTTTTGTGCAGTGTTTAATCAATCATAAAGGAGATGGACGACATAGAAATTTGGGGTGTCCAACTCACCTCTGTAATTTACCCTTCTAGGAGATGCTTAATCGCTCCCACATGGTCATTGTAGCTTGATGTACCTTTGGGTCCCA
>APFE030953928.1:0-17416 GCA_000404065.3 Pinus taeda | reverse complement strand
TGAGGAGGGTATCTACAAGACCGAACGCACACCATAGTTGTTTTCAAAAACTAAATTTATTTGGCGATACTATTTCTATTATGATTTCACCCACTATCATCACTACCTTGGTGCCTCTGTAAAATATACCGATATAATCAAGGAGAAGATCACTAAAATCTCTCAAGAGAATGATATTTATGTTTGTGAAGATTTTTCCATTTGGATTTAGAAAATATACCCATTGAGTGCATCTCTCTCTATCATCATTGCTATATGGAATTTCAGTTAGGATTTGTAAGTATATTATGTTCATCTAGTAAGTATCACCTGGTACAACACCTGTTCTGCATCAATAACCATCACATGTTCATCGATGTATTTCGAAGTCCTCATCGATGTGTTAGTAACTTAGTAGTCAATGAATGTTTTGATTTGTTAAGAAATAACTGTGAAATTACTTTACTTTTTATGGTGTTTTCTCCACACCTGTGCCCCTGATCTTATTATTGTTATTTACATTCAAAGAGTGTGCATGCATGTCACATTATTATCGTTCATGATTAAGCCAACCAGAGAAGGCTCCTCTTTTTTAAATCCAATCCACACCATAGTGATTGACTTAAACAATAATAATAATCCCCAGTTTAAATGATTCCAAATCAACCCCCAATTGCTTTCAACATTCGGAAACATCGTGTGAATAATTCCTAAATAGGTGAGGCTTAGTAGCCTTAGGAAACCCTAGTTGAGTTTTGGTTATGAGTCCAACATCCATGCTTGGAATATGGCATGGGGGTGAGTGGTTGAAAGAAAGATTTGGTTCAACCAATCTATGGTTGGGTGGTTTGTGCAAGTCCCGTACTCGATTGGATTTTGCATTCATTAATAAGAGTTACTTGGTATTTTATGAGAAAATGCATTGGTTCATATGTGGCATTTATGGTTTATGTATCCTTATTATTTCTGTTTTTTATATGCTAGTTATGAGTATGTTTTATGACAATGATGATTTATGGATCTCATCATGTTTTGATTGTAAGTGAATGTACAATGAATGTATGACATAATATATGATGATGCAGCTAATGTGATAAGGAATCAATGCTTCTTAGAGATTCTTAGATAAGTATGAGACCCTTATGCTCAGATGTGTTGTTATGACCTATAGATTGTATATTCGTGACATGTTTGATGAAAGTCTTGTCATGTCTAGTAGGGGTCCAATCGAGTCTTTTTTTAAATATTTGCATTTGTATCAATGTCTCGATGTTACTTTTCATTTCTGAAGGTTTCATGGAGTTATGGGCAGTGGTCTGAGTCCTAGCCCTTAAAAGGTGGCATAGAAACCAGGGTCACAAGCTCAGAATTACCTAAAAAAAGCCCTCAGTTGCTTGCATACCCATGCTGGGAGAGTGCTTGGAGGGCCCCAGTCGCACGTATGCCAATGTCATGGGAGCGACTGAGGCTCTAGGGCAATGAAGTGTCAAGTTTTCTCAAGGGTTGAACAGATGGAAGGGTTGGTTGGCTCATGTGGGTTGTTTGACATAGGCAGAAGGTTAGATTGGTTGTTTTTTTGTTGGTCCCACTTCCTTAACCGTACATGGGGATTTGAATAATATTTTAGCAGTCACTCATCACATGTTTACCCCAGCGGACTAGTTAACTTGGGTAAGTGTGGGAGGAGGGTGTTACAGAATCAAAGACCTTTTTGTATGGAGTGCCTTAACAGAACATCCCTTCACTATCAATCTAAATCCCCATGTGATTTTTTTTTAAAGAAATGATTAATGGTTTTGCATTAATAATACTACATTATGGGCTAGAACCCTTAGAATATCTTTCTGTTCTCTGACAATGTAAATATTTACCAAACCATACAAAATTAGTTTCATCTCTAGGGTTACATTTCTTCCCTAATATAAATATATATCTCTTTTATGAATATACATAAGATCCCAAGTATAAGAAGGTATTTACATTACAACGTATATCAACAATTTTTTGTAATGTAATGTCGGCTTGGGAGATATACGCATGGTCCACAAACCATGGGATTGTATAAATAGAGTGAGGCTCTAAGTTGTAAAAGAAGACAAGAAATAATCAATAGAATAAAATGGAATGAATGACAATGATTTTAGTTTGATCTAAGTATAGGGTGAGTCGTTGGATCGTAGAGTAGGAGAAGGCTCTGTAGCTAAGTGCACAGAGACCTAGTAGTCCGCAGCTGAGTGCACAGACCCCTGCAGCTGAGTGCATAGGGAAAGTTGAGTCGGTAACCCATTAAAGCAATAATAAATAGAAGTTTTACATTATTTTTGTATATCATTTCCTTTTTTTGCTTTGAATTATATTGGGCATGGCTTGTAAGGTTACTATTTATTTGCTGTGCAAACTTATATGAGTATGATGTATAAGTGAATATAAGATAAAGTATCTGTTTACGCGAAAATAACTAATTATTATAAGAAGAAAAGTAAGATCCGCAATGTAACTTGGGGATATAGCGCAGATCATTGCTCTAGCAGTGCAAAAACTCAACAGCCCCTGCACGAAGGCGAATTCAACAGCGCGTGAAGGCCTTGTAGGTCAGGAAAGTGCATGGAGTAACCTGTGCGAAGGTATTCATATTTGGACTAAATCAACCCCTTAGACATCTCAAAGGTGTAGAAACCTAGTTTCAACATCCCCCCATACTGCTTCGGGTGAGACCTCAATTCGTGCTCCGCGAGTTGTTGCTGAAAGGGCCAATAGTATAGCGATTTGTTTGGCTAAATAACATCGAACCTGGGTCAGACCCCATCAAGCCAACAGTTGGTCTCTCCAAACCCCCAATTGAGCTCCTCCTTTTCTCATTTCATGCCATAACCCGATGAAATTGAAGTTGACTAAACCAGGATGTTGGCTAGCATTTAACTCGATGAAGCATATTATGTGTGGGTAGAATAAGCATATTATGAGAAGGTGATTTATTTAGTTGAGAGGCACCACTAAAAACCTGCATATAGAGAGGCACCACCAAAAACCTTACACTTAAAAACCCTACAGAGCCAGATCTACACATTCATGAGAAAGACCCAGCCCTTTCTATTGATTGTGCAATTCATAACTGTGAGGTTGAAAAAACCCCAAAAATGCCCGTCGTAGGGCTTAGTAGGAAAGAAATGTCAGCTACATAGCTAGTTACAGATCCAATTCTAGACGAATAACTACATAGCCTACTTACAAATCCAATTATGTTTTAGAGACCTTTCTATTTAATACAACAATTCAATGAATCTTTTGACTTACTAAGAAATAACATTGAAATTACTTTTGATGGCATTTTTTCCCTGGTCTTTTCAATAAAATTATTGTCAAAGAGTGTGGGTGTTGTAGAAATTGTACTTTGTTTTGAATATCACAAAAGTGGATTCTGCAGATGGTTTGGGGATGCATGTTGTAGTTACCATTTATATTGTTTGTGAAATATAGTTTTCAAGGGCTTTGAGGATTCCTTCATTTTCTCTAGAGTTGGTTTTTGTTTGATTTCTAATTATGAGACAAAGGCTAACCTATAAGTTATTTAGTATAAAAATATTAAAAAAATACAATAAAAGATGTACCATTATGTATAAGATTTGCATGAGAAACTATTTTGTCAAATAGGTATTTGGTCATAAATCCAACTCAGGATTCCTAGGTGAAAATATTTTCCTGGCCTGTAATTGAACTCGAGATGCATGGATGAAAATGTGATAGACAAACTCATATATATTTAGTAGTCATATCAATATTCTTTATTAATTAATTTGAATATCATTTATATGTTTGTTCTAATTTTTAGGATATGTATTCTAGGGTTTTAGAGATTTGTTTGTGTGGAGCTTGTGAAAAGAATAGAGAACACAACCTGAGAAATGATCAAGCGTTTAATTCCCACTTAACTTACTAGATTAGAATCTATAAGGGGATTCAATTTTCAGCTTTCATCTCTTACATCCAAGAAAGCCCACAGGCTTGATATTTTCCAAGTTTGTATTATTTCCTGTTAATGTGATTTATTTGGTGCTTAGATTTAAAATATACTAATGTAATGGTCAAATTTTGTTTTGTAAAGTTCAATATTGTTATGGAATTTTCTTGAAATATTAGACCCGTAATTCTTGAAGTCACTGGCACTAATTGAGAATAATAACCAAATACATTTTCTCTTTGAGAAGATAGTTCTAGAGTTGTTGGGTGAGGAGGGTATCTACAAGACCGAACGCACACCATAGTTGTTTTCAAAAACTAAATTTATTTGGCGATACTATTTCTATTATGATTTCACCCACTATCATCACTACCTTGGTGCCTCTGTAAAATATACCGATATAATCAAGGAGAAGATCACTAAAATCTCTCAAGAGAATGATATTTATGTTTGTGAAGATTTTTCCATTTCGATTTAGAAAATATACCGATTGAGTGCATCTCTATCTGTCATCCTTGCTATATGGAACTTCAGTTAGGATTGGAAAGTATATTATGTTAATCTAGCAAGTATCACCTGGTACAACACCTGTTCTACATCCATACCCATCACATGTTCATCGATGTATTTCAAAGTCCTCATCGATGTGTTAGTAACTTAGTAATCAATGAATGTTTTGATTTGTTAAGAAATAACGGTGAAATTACTTTACTTTTTATGGTGTTTTCTCCACACCTGTGCCCCTGAGCTTATTATTGTTATTTACGGTCAAAGAGTGTGCATGCGTGTCACATTATTATCACTCATGATTAAGCCAACCAAAGAAGGTTCCTCTTTTTTAAATGCAATCCACACCATAGTGATTGACTTAAACATTAATAATAATCCCCAACTGAAATGATTCCAAATCAACCCCCAATTGCTTTCAACATCTGGAAACATAGTGTGAATAATTCCTAAATAGGTGAGGCGTAGTAGCCTTAGGAAACCCTAGTTGAGTTTTGTTTATGAGTCCCACATCCATGCTTGGAATATGGCACGGGGGTGATTGGTTGAAAGAAAGATTTGGTTCAACCAATCTATGGCTAGGTGGTTTGTGGAAGTCCCATACTTTATTTGATTTTGCATTCATTAATAAGAGTTACTTTCCTTGGTATTTTATGATAAAATGCATTGGTTCATATGTGGCATTTATGGTTTATGTATCCTTATTATTATTATTTTTTTATATGTTGGTTATGAGTATGTTTTATGACAAGGATGATGTATGGATCTCATCATGTTTTGATTATAAGTGAATGTACAATGAATGTATGACATAATATATGATGATGCAACTAATGTGATAAGGAATCAATGCTTCTTAGCGATTCTCAGATAAGTATGAGACCCCTATGCTCAGATGTGTTGTTATGACATGTAGATTGTATATTCGTGACATGTTTGATGAGATTCTTGTCATGTTTAGTAGGGGTCCAATCGAGTCTTTTTTCAAATATTTTCATTTGTATCAATGTCTTGATGTTACTTTTCATTTCTGAAGGTTTCATGGAGTTCTGGGCAGTGGCTTGAGTCCTAGCCCTGAAATAGTGGCATAAAAACCAAGGTCACAAGCTCAGAATTACCTAAAAAAATACCTCAGTTGCTTGCATACCCATGCTAGGAGAGTTCTTGGAGGGCCCCAATCGCATGCATGCCCATGTCATGGGAGCGATTAAGGCTCTAGGGCAATGAAGTGTCAAGTTTTCTCAAGGGTTGATCACATGGAAGGGTTGGCTGGCTCATGTAGGTTGTTTGACATAGGCAGAAGGTTAGATTGGTTGTTTTTTGTTGGTCCCACTTCCTTAACTGTACATGGGGATTTGAATTAGATTTTAGTAGCCACTCATCACATGTTTACCCCAGCGAGACTGGTTAACTTGGGTAAGTGTGGGAGGAGGGTGTTACAGAATCAAAGACCTTTTTGTATGGAGTGCCTTAACAGAACATCCCTTCACTATCAATCCAAATCCCCATGCGATTTTTTTTTAAAGAAACAATTAAGGGTTTTGCATTAATAATACTATATTATGGGCTAGAACCCTTAGAAGATCTTTCTGTTCTCTGACAGTGTAAATATTCACCAAACCATACAAAATTAGTGCCATCTCTAGGGTTACATTTCTTCCCTAATCTAAATATATATCTCTTTTATGAATATACATAAGATCCCAAGTATAAGAAGGTATTTACATTACAATGTATATCAACAATTTTTTTTTTTTTTTAACTAAAGCCGATATACTCATCCTTAATTTCTCCCATCAGCAATGTCCAACACTAGGATTGTCATTCCTTTGCAAGTGAAGAATCTTTTTCTTATTAGGAGCAACACCTCCAAGAGAAAGATGAGCACTGCCAACCTACAATTCTCTAGCGCTGTAACTTGAGTGTTGAGTGCAATAACTTCCTCATGGAATTCATTCAAAGAATTTTCCAGACTACTCAGAAGTCAGAGGAAAATAACTTCTAATAATAGTTGTGAAGAATAGAATTGTCTCCCATCCATGTAATCCTGTTGTTTCCTAGAAACCCTTGAAACACGTCAACCAAATCCAAGACTTTAAGAAACAACTAACCAATATCAAGGCTCTTTGTAAGACAATGAGGTTCTTCCATTTGAGGAAAGTATCACTGAACTTGACTTGCAAAAGCACCAAAAAACTTAACCCACACCCTAAGACCAACAAGGTAAGGCTTCCAAAAAATTTTCTGGAGTTCCACATAATCTGTTATAAAATTGAGACTGAAACACTGCCATGAGCCATACTGAGGAAAAGTTTCATATCCAACCCAAAATACTTTAGAGGATGATGAATACACTGATGATTGAAAGTGTAGGGTGGTGAAATTAACTCCAATCCACTTCTCAAATAAAGAATCTCCATAGCCATATTGATTTCCAGTTGCTCCCATGAAATAAGAATTAAATTCTTATGCTTCATTTTGCAGATGAGAGGAAATATGTCGAGACACATAATAAGGTGCATGGGATGCCTACAGGAAAATTTTGAAGGCCGACCTCAGAAAATAATAAATCTCTAGATCCCAATACCACTTAGCCTTTTAACAAGAGTCGTAGACCATTTAGAGCAGGAGGAAATGTCCCATCCCCTCTTTGAAACAAAAATTTTCCATAGGTATCAAAATTTGAATGAAAGTGAATACGCCTTGGGGCTCTCGTCATGACTATGGTATATAGATGATTTTTAAATTTCCTTGATCCAAATATAATCTTCCTTGGCCCAACTCATAGCCTTTATTTTCCAAAGTGTCTTCCACTGAATTCAAATGTCTGCAAACATGGAAAAAATCCATATGCTCAAATTGAGAGAGAAGTAATATAATCCTTTGGAGAATAAGAGGGAAATCAAATCTTGACTCCATCGTAGCCATTACCACCTAAAAAGTTATAAACATTCAATAAATGAATACTATGATAATGTTAAAATTTGGGTAGGAATAGAGCACATGTTTTAAGATCTAGGGTTTGAAGCTGGACAGAAACAGGGTCAGGATTGCAGAACTGTTCAGGAGGGGACAGATCCTGACTGGTCAAATGGTAAACGAGGGGTCCATAGGGACCCCCACATACAAACAAATCATTATGAATAAACAACCGAATCAGAAGGGGGTGCAAATAGAAGGGCTTGATAGGTCAAGGACAGAGAAGAGACCAGTAAGAACAAAAATGAAAACAGGGATAAGGCAGAGCAGTCTGCAGAATCAACGGAAACAGAAAGGATAAGGAGGAACAAGCAAACGCAGCACAAAAGAATAACAGAGAAGAAGAGCAGGAACACCCGGAGTACACAGCTATGGAGGAAGAAAATGAAATAGAGGAGAATACACAAGAGAATCTTACTCATAAACGAACTCGGTGACCATGCAAACCCAGAGTAGCAGAAGTCTTGAGAGTAGTACTAACGGATCCCGAATTACAAGCCTACAGAGACCACATGGCTGAGCATGCAGTGATTTGTAGATTTATGGGACTGTGGCCAACGGAAAAAGCATTATGTCAGTGGATTAAACAGCACTGGAGACCCAAAGGAGATGTCAGCCTGCACCTAGGAGCAAAAGGCTTCTTCACAGTTGTGTTCTCCAATCTGGAAGATTTGTACAGAGTCTTTGATGGAGGCCCCTACTTCTTCACTTCAGCGGGCCTCTACATGAAACCTTGGAAGCCTAATTCTGTACCAGAGAAGGAAACTTTCAAGAAGGTCCCAGTCTGGATCCGAATCTTTGCGCTCCCAATAGACTATTGAGGTCTGGCCGCACTCAAACAAATAGGGGACATGTTAGGAACATTCATCAAAGCTTCAGAAGCCACATTACAAAGATGATACACTTCTTGCACTCGGATCTGTGTGGAGATGGACGTTTCAGGAGCTTTGCATGAACGCCTATGGCTAGAATACAGAGACGAGGACTATTTTCAAGCTATCGACTATGAGCAAATTCCATTTCGCTGCAGAAAGTGCCATGAACATGGACACTTAATAAGGGAATGCCCTTTAAACAGGACAACTGATACACAAACGGAGGATCAGGAAGGAAAGATTAAGGACACCTTCACTCGTCTAAAAGCTAGACAGAGAGCACACAGAAGGCAACCAAACAAAACAAGAGAAGCACAAGCTAACACAAGAAATGCTTTTAAAGTATTGGAAAGTGGAAAGGATATAGAGAACCAGAATAAGGAGAACACGAACTATGAAGCAAATAAAGTAGCAACAGTAGCAGCAACCAAAGGAGCGGAAGAGGAAAATCCACACAGCACAAAAATCAAACAGGAGGGCACAGAAGAAGCAGATGAAGACTCATAAATGGTCACAAGTGATATAGGCAGTGAGGATATGGAACTCTAGGAGATTCCAAGGCTGGAAGGAGTCAATCTTCCAGACATGGTGGAAGAATGGAGGAAAAAAGGGGTGGAAAACATCTCGGAGGAGGAAATCCGGAAAATCAACGCAGTCATCATAGCCAAGCAAAAGGCTGAAATGGAAATGCATAACAGGAAACTGGGAGTAGTAAAAGGAAAAGGAGCTAGAACGAAGAGTGTACTTCAAACAATCTCGAGCTCAACTCAGAAGAAGAAAAGAGGGCGAAGAACAAACAGTGAAGTACTTCAGGAAATAGGATATATGCTCATTAACTCGGGTAAGATGAAAGCTCTTGATGCCTTCTCTTTTGGTTCTTAAATCTCAAGTGTTTTAAAATGAAAATCTTCTCATGGAATGTTAGAGGGCTCAATGGCCAAACAAAACATAGATTGTTAAAAAGGAAAATTCAACAGGAAAAGCCAGATTTAATTTTGGTACAAGAAACTAAATGTGCAAATAACATTATTCAAATTGTAAATAGAAGGCTAGGTAGAAGATTGGAACACATGAGTATAGATAGTCAGGGATGGGAGGGAGGTCTAGTAACATGGTGGGATCCTCATGTCCTTAAGATCCTTTCCTCGGAAGCTTCCAGACACTTTTTAGCCTTAGAATGTCAAGCAATAGGCAACTCAGACATTTATTTATGCATGAATGTCTATGGGCCTCAAAAATTAGAAGAAAAGCTCAAGCTAATAAATTCGCTAATGAAGCTGCAGCAGAGGTATCCCAGAGTGAAGGTCATCATAGGAGGGGACTTTAATATGATAACCTCGCTTTCCGAAAAAAAGGGAGGAATCAGAAAGCTAAACAAGGATTCTGAAGCTTTTGTAGAGTTCATAATGTCAACAAGATTGGTAGATATTCAGCCCAAGAGTGGGGCTCACACCTAGAACAATAGAAGGGGCGGGGAAAGACTGATTGCTTCCCGTCTAGACAGATTTCTTGTCTCTAAAAGTCTGTTACTGGAGGGTGTGATCGCACACTCTGACATTCTTCCCTGTGGAGGTTTTGATCACTGGCCAATTTCTCTAACGGCCACGATACAAGGCACGCCTAGAAACAAACCCTTTAGGTTTGAAAAATTTTGGCTGGACCACCCGGATTTCATCCAGCTTGTAGGAAAATGGTGGCAAGAACCAGTGGAAATTAGAGGCACTAAAATGTACAAACTGCAGGGAAAATTAAAACACATTAAGAATAGAATCAAAGAATGGAACATAAAGGTCTTTGGAAACATATTCAAAGAGAAAATCAAGATAGAAGAGCAACTAGAGAAGATACACGAGTGGATTCAGGGAATCCGTATTCCAAACACAATGGATCAGGAAAAACTGTTGATGCAACAATGGCAAGAAAAATGTCAACAGGAAGAAACGCTGTGGAGACAAAAATCCAGAATTCAGTGGCTCAAGGAAGGAGAACAGAATACCAAATTCTTCACAGATCGGCGCTGGACTATAGAGGGGTTAACAAGATCCTCAGCCTCAAAAATGATCAAGGGGAGCGTATTGATAATCATCAAGGCATCGCTACCTTACTCACAGAGCATTTCAATAATATTGCTCAGGAACTAGAGATAGAAAGAACTGAAGCCATTGGGAACCTCATCAAATCAATTCCTGAATCTATTTCTAATGAACAAAACCAAGCGTTAAGCAGAGAAGTCTCATTAGAAGAAGTGGAGGAAGCAGTAAAGGAAATGCCCAATGACAAAGCATCGAGCCTTGATGGCTTCACCATAAATTTTTACAAAGCCTGCTAGGAGATTGTTAAATTGGAGGTATGGGAGGTGGTGGAGGACTCTCGGCGCTCAGCATCGATTCTGAAATCTTTGAACTCCACTTTCCTAGCTCTAATCTCCAAAGAAGAGGAAGCTACAACCCCTGCCAAATTCCGTCCTATTGCTCTGTGTAACATCCTGTACAAGATTATCTCTAAGGTCATAGCCAACAGATTGAAGCCTATTCTTCCAGGCCTCATCTTCGAAGAGCAATCTGGCTATGTTGAAGGGAGACAAATCTTGGACAACATATTGTTGGCACAAGAGATGGTCCATACTCTGCAATCCATAAAATTCGTAGGCATGATGATGCAACTTGACCTGTCGAAGGCTTACGACAAAGCAAGCTGGAATTACTTGGAAGCAATCCTCACTGCCTTCGGGTTTTCAAGTCATTGGATCAGATGGATTATGGCCCTAATCAAATCAACTAGATTTTCCATTCTGGTCAATGGTGCCCCGGCCAACCAATTTACCCCCTCTCGAGGGCTTAGACAAGGAGACCCTTTGTCCCCTTTCCTTTTTGTAATTTTAATGGAAGGATTGAGCAGGCTCATTCGACAGGCTAAGGAGGAAGGTAAGATCAAGGGATTGCAACCACTACCCTCCATTCCAGCAACCACACATCAACAGTTCGTGGACGATACTATGCTGCATGGATCACCTACTGTAAAAGAAGCTCAAGGTTATAAGAACATCCTAAAACTGTTTAGCGAGGCCTCAGGTATGGACATTAACCTTTCTAAATCAACCATATTCTTTTTCAATATGAATGTTGCGGTTCAGAGAAACCTCTCGCGCATTCTAGGCTTCCAAAGAGGCAATCTGCCTTCCAGGTACCTAGGAGCTCCTCTTTTTGATAAATTATGGCAAAAATCTCATTGGGAAAAACTCCTTGACAACATAAAGAAAATATGCCAGCACTGGACTCACAGGGCTCTCAATTTTGCTGGAAGGTTAGTGCTCACAAAAGCAGTCCTATAGGCTATCCCGCAATATATGCTTTCCATCATCCCGGCTCCCCAAGGAATCCTTCAACAAATTAGAAATATTTAGAGAACGTTCCTTTGGCCAAGTAATGCAGAGAAAAGGAAGTGGTCACTAGTTGCTTGGAATAAACTTTGCAAACCAAAGATCTTAGGCGGGTTAAACCTTCTAGACCCCTTCACCATAAACAAAGCTTGTGGAGCCAAACTTTGGTGGAAATGGATGACGGAGCCTAATTTACCATGGGCTCGCCACTGGACGGCCAAATATGCCCCCTCACGAAGTAACCAGGAATTAATTAGGATGCAAGAGAGTCCAGAGGGCTCCCCAATTTGGAATCTAGCAAGGAAAAACAGGGATATTATTCAGGAGAATAGTTTCTGGGAAATTCGAAATGGTGAAACAACCCTCTTTTGGGAGGACGTGTGGCAACAACATCCCAAATTGGAAAAACCAGAACTCACAGAATTACAAAGAAGACTGCAAGAACAGGGGAGGCTAACGGTTCACCACTATTGGTCGCAAGATAACAGTGACATGGCATGGAGAAAATGGGCAAAAAGCGAAATAGAGGACATAGGGGAAGGGAACACGAATGCCACCAACCTTAACAGCATATTAGATAAAAGGAAAATTAGGAAAGCAGAGGACATCAACAAGCTAAGATGGGGAAATCAAGGAGGGGGTAATTTCACACTCAAAGAGGCTCGGTTATGCATCGAAAAGGCAGAGCAGGTGGACAAGGTAGCTTTGAGCAGTAAGGTTTGGGACTCCCAAAGCTGGCCGAAAATTAGAACCTTCCTTTGGCTGCTAATGCACAGGAAGATGCTAACATGGGAGAATCTTCGGAAAAAAAGGTTTCAGTGGCCCCTCAAAATGTCCACTTTGCAATAGAGAAGAGGAGACCATGAACCATCTTTTCAACAATTGTGAATTTGCCGACACTCTGTGGAATTGGGCCGAAACGTCATGAAGCAAACGGACAGGAACAGAGAGTCTATCCAGGAAACCATTGAGAAATGGTGAGGAAACTTCTCGGGCAATCAAAGAGTAAACACCATTTGGAAAATATTACCAGGGTTCATCACCTGGACTCTATGGAAAGAAAGAAACAGAAGGGTGTTTCGTGATGAAACAAGAAATATTACCCATTCTCTTGAGACCATCAAGCAAAACATAAAACAACTGGTCATGATAAAATGCAAAACAGATCAGAACGACAAAGCTACGGGTGAAGACTTACAAATTTTGAAGACCTTTGATTTGGACAGAGAAGCTGATAGTCTAACGACCAGGCATCAACAGGAACTCAGAACCACCCCAAACATTTGGAAGTGACCTCCACCCGGATTCCTCAAGCTAAACTTCAACAGGGCCTCGAGAGGCAACCCCGGTCTCGCTGGCATCAGAGGGGTCATCAGGAACAATGATGGTGAAATTCTTCATATTTATAGCAGAGCATTGGGAGAAGGTACAACAACGAAATGGAATTTACAGCATTGGAGCAGGGCCTTAGAATTCTGCGAAGCCTCCAAGCGGGTGCTGTTGTAATTGAGGGGGACTCTCAGCTTGCCATCACAGCAGCCAAGAGAATGTATGCTGGGGCGAAGGCGAGAAAGGTAACGCAGCACTGGAGATTAGCAAAGGTCACAGAAAGCATAGTAGAACACTTGGGGTGGCTAAAAGGGTTGGTCTTTCAGGCGGTACACCGCAAGGCCAACACCGTAGCTGACCACTTGGCGAACGTCGGCATAGAGAACCCCTCCACGATTTGGGATAGCTGTTGGCAGGACGTCAGCTGCCCGGATTTAAAAAAGGATTGTACCCGGTTCTCAAGGCAGGATTTATTGAATGAGAGATAGGTGCGGGCGAGCGAGGTGTGTCATACAAATAACGGAATGACAATGATAACAGTGAATGCTAAGAAAGGAAGTAAAGGACTGCAGGAGAATGAAGGACAAACAAGTCAGGAGCAATTAATGCTCAAGCAGGCGAAGGCAAAACATAGTGTTACTATGACCATGACAGGAAGGCGCCGCCAATCCAAAATCGGGTGAGGGGACACCTGGATAAATACAGAGAAGATCAGAAAGAGTGATCGCAAAGGAAATCTGAGGGATCATCAATGGAATTCCAACCCATTAACTAGCAATTATGATAACCAGACAAGACAACATCAGAGCAACAAGCGAAGGGGTTACGGCGTGATGAGCATCACCATCTATTTAAATAGAAATGCAAGCTCCGCAACAAGCATCAGTTCTGCTTTAAGCGAGCGAAAGAGAGGATCCCTCATCTTCAATTTGCCAAGCGCTCATTTTAGTGCAGGTAGCAGGATGGCGAGTGGAGGGAGTCAGAATGCTGCGGCTAACACAGATCTGAAGCGAGCCAAAGCTACTTATGAGACCCGCACCTCTCAGAGGGAGAAACGGAGGATCGAAGAGCTTGAAGCCATGGTGAATGAAGAAGAAAAAACCGTGGACCAACAGGAACTAGTTAAGGAAGTAGATTGGGTGCAAGACCCCGGAACGGTCGCTACGCGGGCAACGCAGTTTGTAAGGACCCAAGTGGAGATGTGGAGAATGAAAATGATGCTTGCCAAGGCTATCAACATGCAAGGGGACTCGGCAAACCAGTTGCGGCAGGCTCAACATACTCTTGCAGCGGCCAACGAGGAGCACGCGACCATTTTGGAAGGCTTGGACTTCAAGATGAGCAGCATGGAACAACAACTCGACACTATATCGAAAAAATTCACAGTTCTGATCAGTCTGATGCGGCACACCATAAATCAGGAGGGTCGTGCCACCGGGGAAACTTCGGAAGGGTCAAAGAATCCACATGCTCTTACCTCGCCCTCTCAGACAGGCCAAGCCAAGGCGTCTGCTGCGCAAGACAAGTCCAAGAACTACATCGTTCTGGATACCTTATGATATTATGTTCTCTGTTGGGTATGCTTACTGGGGCTCTTTTTTCTATTTGTGCATGTTTACGGCTGTGAGGTTTTTTTTTTTAAAGGGCTACTCTGTTTCAGCCCTGTAACTAGTCTATGATCAAATGGTTGTCAATTTTTTTGTGAGATACCGCATCCTCTGCTGCCCTGCGTGGTATGCTCTGGGGTCAAACGGGTATAGATTAGGGCGAGGATAAGCTAAAGAAGGTCTTTTACTGCTTTGGTAGTCTTTTTGTAAACTATGTATTTTCATATAATATAACAACGCTGATTTACACAAAAAAAATAGTAATGTTAAAATTTATTTCCAAATAATTTTCTAGACCTTTCTATAGAGTAAGAAACTCCACTTGGTTATTAGTCGCATAACCCAGACCCCATGCAAATTGTGCCACAATTTTTTCATTGGGGTTGAATAATGCTCCTATTTCTCCTACCTCCCCCATAAAGGGACATTATTATTAAAATAAGAAATATGATGCATTATGTAGGATATTTGAATTCCATAATGATTAGTTATGCTAGACTAGAAGCATCAACATTCTCCACAATGGAAACCATTCCAATTTCACTCGGAAACCTTTTTATTATCTTTAAAACAAAAGTAAACATAAGAGGTTAACTACATAGCTTAACTAATATATTTCCTTTAATATGAGGTATATAATGTCATTTCCCATTCCTTTTAGCCTTAGAATTTGATGTTTTATTACAAGGTAACCATTTGATACTTTGAGAGTGTTGGTGAAGGTTGTCTTGGATATGCATGTATAAAATTGACATGGTTTCAATTATTTTTTGGTTTTTATAATAGACAAATTACTTAACTTGTGCATTTTATTCACATAACTTAAGAGGCGTGTTTTTTCATTTTGATTTACTTAGTTGGTTGGGAGAAATAATTGATGTCCTCCCAACCTACGTTCAATTCTTGCAAGCGACATGTTGAGGTTTATTGTAAAGGATTTGAGCCTTGTTGTTGAGTGTGATTAGTCCCTAGAGGAACAAAACACGTACGTTCCTCATATGAAATATAAATATATTTGTCATAAGGAGGGGAGGAAAGAAAAACATATGAGATGTGTCTTGGTTTTTGAAGTCCATTCCTCGCATTATCAATGTTTCCATTTTATTGTATTTTAGACATCACAATGCTCAATTTAACAAACTCTGATGATGTAAGACAGCTATAAATAATCAAAATTTGTTTTAGTATATGGAAATATCTATTAATTGATCAAGTAACCAGTAATTAGTTTGCAACCAGTGCAAACATTATCATGCTAGCATTGTACTATGTGTAGTGTATGTTGAATCTATAGTGGCGCAAAAGGTTGGTGTAAGTTTGAATCTATAGTAGTACAAAGGATTAGCCCTTGCATACATTTATCTATTTATGACCTTGTACCACACTTACACTACTATTACATTAGTATGACCACTTTGTCATTAGGGGAAAACCCTTGGATAATTTCCCTCATTTCAAAGATGTATTACACTAGTATGGCCGCTTTGTCACTAGGTGAAAACCCTTGGATAATTTCCCTCATTTCAAAGATGATACATAGGGAAAACCCTAGATTAAGATTATTAAGGCCACAAGGCCAAGGATGAAAACCATTAGAGAAATATACTCTATATGAGCTCAATATGTCACTTGTGGGAATCGAACCTTGGTGGGGAGGATGATAATCATACCTCTAGCCACTTGAGATAAATCCAATTGTATGCTAATGGATTAATTTGGTGGTACATTGGATAAAATATCCAATCTCAATAAAATATTAGATGGCAATAAAACTTGAAAGGGTTGTTTAGTATATAATCTCTTCGATAATAACATATTTAAAAATATAATATTCAATAGTTGTGCATAGGCAAATACCTCCGTTAAAAGTAAAAGATGGGAGGAATAAGAAAATTGACCATGGATGTTGCCACATACATAAATAATTATTCTAATGATGATAAAGACTGAAAATGATAATAATGAGAGGAATATATACCAAGATAGAAAACATCAATAAATACAAAGTCATCTAGCCAAATAAAGTTGAACATTCTTGAAAGTAAAATATTAACTTTTACTTTCTATACTAGGTCATTCTATAATGTAAAACAAATAGAATATGTATCATAAATATAAATATATATGAGTATGTATTGTAATAGAATAACAAATAGGTCTTTCTAGTTTTTTACTTAATTGTTGGTTATGGACTAGTGCTTTCAAATATAAAAGAAGAGAGACATAATTAAAATGATAAAATTGAAAAACACGTACATGAAAAACACAATTGGGTGTTGGAAAATTTGAGTGGAATACAATTATATTTTTCTTGGGAAAAACAATTCAAATGTAAAAACCTCCCAACAAATTACCTATAAATCATGAAGATGAAAGTTCCACGGAATTTTTTTCTTGGATGCGTATCACTAATTATATGAAGACTTGCACTTTCCAAGAAATTTTTTATTCAAATGCAACGTGACACTAGTCATGGTATTGAATTAAATATTGAACCAATATTAAATTTAATATTTATAGCTATTGCTCTTTATACTTGCAACATTTCTTTAAGCTTTTTGAACCAATACATAGGTTAAAGCAGGGTGAAAGGGAAGTAAATTTAGCTCCTAAAAACAATTAAACAAAATCACTTTTATAAAACATTGAAAACCTAGAAATCCTAAGTGATTGACTGGGATAAATGAGTCTATTTACTTTTTCAAAATTAAATTTTAATATATCGATATATATATATGAGACTACACTACGAGCCTTTTAACATTAACTCTTACCCAATCACTGTGATTATGCACAGAGAACT
>APFE030953916.1:0-10149 GCA_000404065.3 Pinus taeda | reverse complement strand
CAGAGGATAGAAAATAATTGTTTGGTTGAGCTCAAGATTGAGCAGAGAATATTGTATTCGTCAAGATTCTTTGACTAATGCAATGTACAGATAGCAAGGGTTTTTATTTGTCGCTAAGATCACATCTCAATCAATGGCTAAGATGTAATATGCAAATTGGGCAGGCAGTGCAATGGGTACAAAAATCACCTCAGGGTATTTCTTTTGTATTGGATTAAGGGTTGTCTTTTGGTGCAGCAAGAAGCAGAAGTTCATGGTGTTGAGTTCTGCAGAAGTGGAATACATGGCAGTTAGCATGGCCACATGGCAAGCTATTTGGCTTCAGAAATATTTAGTGATTTGGCTTGGTCATAGGATGGAGTCTTTCAGTATCTACTGTGATAATTAGAGTTGCATCAAGCTCTCTGAAAATCTTGTGGTCAATGATAAATCAAAGCATATAAACATGCATTACCACTTCATCAAAGATGGTGTGCAATGTGGATCAATTTGGTTACAACATGTTCCCACATTTCAGTAGGTTTCCAATATACTCACAAAGGCCTTATCCAAGGCCAAGTTTGTATTCTTCATAGAGAAAATGGGAGTAGTGGAGAACACCTTCATGGATAAGAGGGAGTGTTAGTTTTTGGTAGTAGGGTACAGATGTTCTAGAGTCTATGGTGTATAATAGGCTAAGGAAGATGAGATATCAAAAACCAAGAAAAGGTTTCACGAGAAAAGCCTTAAAAACTCCTTAATTAGATTATTTAACCATAATTAAATATTTCCGTAAGTCTAATTTAGGAAAATTGGTTAATTAAATAGATTAATTGAGGGAGGTCAATTTTTCTCTATATATTTATAGAAATTTAATTGAGGTGTCAATATGATCTTAGCCATTTATTGAGATGTGATCATGGTCGTTGGTTTCCCAACAGAAAATTATAAGAGCAAGTCGATGGAATTTGGAGAGCACATAGTTAAGCACAAAGCAATTTGACTACCTAGTTGTAGTGATTCAGCAAGGGTGCAGTTGAAGCTAGGGACACACTGAGCAAAAAGGTTTCAGCAGAGATTTGGGAAAAGGATTTTTTCTCAAATTTTCCAGTGTCTCAGTGACAGAAAGAGGAGGTTAAAATTATCTACAAAGGAGGCTAATTCAACTAGTGTGAGTAGCTAGTTTCACATAAACTTTTTTTAATGAGCCATAGTCATATCTATACCTCAAGGTAGAGTGAGTGGGCCTAGATCAATCCAGGAGGCAGAGTAACTTGCAGGGAAGGGTTCCCAATGGTTGTACTAATTTTTTGGAGTAGCAGTGTGCATTTCCAGTAAAGAAATGTGAGTAGCCATGAAGAGTGTGAGTTGTGGGGAGAGGCTAGATGAAGTTGTAGAGGGATACTTTGAGTCCCCAGTATATTTTTCCAAAGATCAGTATTTGTCGGATATTTTCCAGTGGAAGGAAAGCAATTGTAATATTTTTCAAATTGTTGAATAATAATAAAACCATCATATACTGCACTAGTTTTCCCTTAGTTGTTTTTCTAGGGACAATCGTCCAAAAATAACAGTGTCAAAATTATTATGTGTGTCTTCATTATTTTCTTAGTTCCATTATTTTATTTTCCGCAACGTATTTTTGTTTGTGAAGAACTGTAGTGTGAGTTATTCAATATTTATTTTTAATAATTAACAGGAGAAAAACAAATTGCATAAGTTAAGAGAATAATTTCCAGTTGTTGCAGTTAATAGAAATTTCACAAAGACCACTCCCATGGCATACCAACTCACATTTGTCTCCACTTCTAAGGGTTGTTTCAATTTTGGTAATTCCATAATTGGTGCTTGTTTGATATTCTTTTTTAGCTTTTCAAATGTTATTTTCTAACGCTTTCCACACTAGAAACTCTTACCACTTGTTATGGCATGGAGTGGTGTTGCTACTATTGAAAATGAGGCTATGAATTTCCACAGAAATTGTTTTTCCCAAATGAAACTCCTGACCTCAAAAGAATTAGTAGGCACCAACCACTTCATGATGGCCTCCATTTTGGCAGGATTTATTTTCATCTCTCCTCCACCTATCACATGCCCCAGATACACCAAACACAATTGTGCAATCTCACACTTCTTGAGATTTTCTAACAATTAGTTCTTCTTTCATTCTTCTAAAACCTATGTCAAATGTGAGATGTTCCTCCTAGGTAGCATTGTATACCAGTATATCATCTAAACAGACAATGGAAAATGAATATGTAAAAGGGTGTAGTATATCATTCATTAACCTCATTAATGTATTTAGTGCATTACATTAGCCAAATAACATGACAAACCACTCATACAAAACTTGCATGTTTTTGAAGGCAATATTCCAGGTATCTTCTTCTCTGACTAAAACTTGGTGATATCCTAACTTTAAGTCTAGCTTGGTGAATAATTTTGTTTGTTGCAACCAATTTGGCAAATCATCTATTGCGGGTAAGGGTACCTATTCTTGAGTGTAATTTTTTTTAATTCCCTATAATCTATACACATTCACCAAGTCCCATCCATCTTTAGCACAATGATGATGGGTGACTCGAATGGTGATGTACTCGGTCGAATGACACATTGTTCCAGTAGTTGTTGCAATTGTTCTTCACTTGTCCATCCTATAGAGAAACCCATTCCTGAAACACCTCCTTGAACTCATCATCCTCTATATATGCCTCTTTATATGCATCATGGGTTAAAGGCTCCATGTGCATTAGAGTTCCTAGAGTTGTGATTTTCGATGAGGGTGACCTTCAAAGCATGTTTAACAACTTGTTTGTGGTACCATTCTAGTACTTGGTCACTAACTAAAACTACTAGAAAAACCCCATCCACTTGTAATTTCTAGTCTTTTGTAACTTACTATAGGCCTACAGGTACATAGCAGATGGTGATTTGTGTGGATGATTGTCTCCCTGCCAATCAGATAGTGTTTCCACTTTTAAATAGGTTGCACCAGGGAATAAAGATCCTTGTTGTATTTGTGGCAGTTTAGAACCATCCCATGAAACACTTCATAATGGTAACGCATGGGCCTTCCTCCCTACATGAATACTACTCCCATAACATACCCACCACATTATGTATCCACTTCAAGGGGTTGTTGCAAGTTTAGAAATATAATAGTTGATGCTTGACTAATTTTTTAACTCTTCACGGGCTTTCTACTAACCCTTCTCGTAATAGAAACTCTTGCCGCTTGCTATTACGGCATGGAGTAATGTGGATACTGCTGAAAATAATGCTATAATTTTTTTAATTGAAGTATTGTGTTACCTCAACATCAAAGATATTTTTAGACACTAGCCACTTCATGATGGCCTCCATCTTGGTAGGGTCTATCTTGAGCTCACCTCCACTAGTCACATAGGCTAAGTACACAAAAATATACTATTCAAACTCACAATTCTTAAGATATGCCAACAATTAGTTCTTCTTCAAAGTCTCTAGCACTTGCATCAAATGCGAGATGTGCTCCTCTAAGGTAGCATTATATACTAGTATATCATCTAGATAAACAATAACAAATGAATCTATATATGGATGTAATATATCACTTGTTAATCTCATGAACATAGTTGGTGCATTACATAAGCCAAATGGCATGACTAACCACTCATACAAACCTTTTTTGGTTTTGAAAGTGGTCTTTTAGGTATCTTCTTTTTTGACTTGTACTTGGTGATACCCTGATTTTAATCCAGTTTCCTGAAGTATTTTGCTTGGTACAACTTGTCTAATATGTCATCCACCATGGGTTAGGGGTGCCTATTCTTGAGCATAAGTTTTGTTTAAGGCCTTATAAAAGATGCATATTTAACAAGTCCCATCCTTCTTAGGCATAATTATGATGGGTGACCCACATGGTGAGGTACTTGGTAAATAACACCCTGCTCTATCAATCATTGCAATTGTTTATTTACTTCACTTGCTTCTAGAATGGACTATTTGTATCGGTTGATGTTTGCAAATGGAGATTCCAACAATATCTGGATCTTGTGCTTCACTTCCCTCTTGAGTGGTAACCCTTTAGGCTCCTATAACACTCCCCTATATGCCTATAGCAAATCTTCTAGTTGTTTTCTTTATTCCCTAATGTACTCCTCCGAGGATGACTTTTCTCTCATTGACTCTTCTAGGGCTAAGTTTCTGTTAAAAATAGTAATACATACTTATTCCTAAAACTATAAGTTTCTTGGCATGGTTGGCACTTACCAATGAAATTTTGGACTTCCCCTTGTATGCGTTGATGATGAAGTATTTTGCATCCTTGATTAGGAAATATTGGTTGAATCTTTGCATAAATATTTCATCATGTATATACATATAAGGTATTTCAAACACAAATTCACATACATCAACTGGAACTACATCCAATTCTACTTCAATAATAAAATCAACACTAATATCAAGTTCTATTATACACTACTTTGTTACCTTGAATTTTGCATCCATATTTTCCCATTCCAATGGATATAGGCTAGGATGATCTTGAACCTTCTATCCTTGATTTTTTACGAGGTATTCTGCAATGAGATTCAACTTTGATCCTAAGTCAAACAAAGCATCAATTTTAGTATGCTTGACATGTATTTTTATATGGAAGAGTTTGGTCATCTCCTTATCTTCCCATTGTTGGAGGATACTCAGATGCACCCCATTCTACATTAATGTGTAGGCAATACTTTAATGCTTCATCATGGCTAAGACTTCACTCTGGTTTTGCCAAGTGTCTTCAACTGTGGTTCTATAGGGTTTGTGCAGGCTGCTACAAGATTTGTTCCTTTCGTATATCAGTCACACAAACCCCTCCAAAATCACAATATCCTTCATGAAATGCATTCAAAGGATCTGATAATTCATGGTGAGCTCATGGACAGGGACTAGAAACTTTGGTGGTGGTGAAAATTGTGGTAGAATGGGTACAAATGCATTTTTTCATGAACAAAGATGAATTTTTGGATGGAAAAATGGATAAATGGTGTGGAGGAGGGATGATGGAGGTGTGGTGGACTTGTTTTTTCATTCCTATAAGGAAAACAACAAATCTAACCCCTCTCTCTATTTCGATCACAATCTTATAGAAATTATGGTTAATCTTGTATTTGTTCGGGACAATATTGTAGCACTTCATAACTGAGGCAGAATCGGGTGAGATCCGTTGCCTGATGATGAAGGAACCTTGGGAGATGGATGGAGTAATGAAGGACATGAAAATAACCAACTTGAGAGGTGGAGAAGTGGAATATGGATCTTTCTCCCTTTGACTATGACTGGAACCCTGAAAAAACTTGTTAACATAAGTAATCTAAGGGCTCCCTTGCTTATGTGTTGTTTTTTCTTCCATTTTTTGTTTTTTTTTCTCTCTTTTTTGAGACTTGTACGTTGCCTCCAAAGAGGTTTTTAAATCTAAAAGCCTACCCCAGGTGCCTCAAAGGAGGTTTTCACTTAGGGATATTTTCATTTTTTTCCTCCTCTTTTCTGTTTTTTTTTTGTGCTCTTGGGTTGCCTCATAGAAGTTTTCATTCCTAGAGTTGGCCTTAGGTGCCTCATAGAGGTTTTCACCTAGGCCCTTTTTATTTTCCCTTTTTTCTACTTTTCTTTTATTGATCATAGGCTGGATGAATGGAGAGTTGCGAGGCCCCCAGTTACATTCATCTCCTTGCTTATTAAGCTGGTGAACTCCTCCTTTGACATAGGCTTCTTATACAACTTTAACCGGTAACCATTAACAAGCAATGGAATTCCTTCCTCATCAATTGTTCTTATTCGGATAGATCCATTCCCATATCAGTTTTCCACTAGATAGGGGCCTAACCACCTTGTCATCAATTTCCCTTTGAAATCCTTGAACCTGGAATCATACAGAAGGGCCCAATCACCCTCTTGGAAGGCTCTTTCCCTAATTTTTTTATCATGTTAAATCTTCCTTTGTAGTTGGATTACCTTAGTGTGCATGAGAGCCTCCAATTTGAACTCATCCAAACCATTAAGCTCGAGAAGCATTTTTTGCTGAGTTGAAGTGATGTTTAAATCCAACTGTGCTTCCATCCTCAAGGTGTTGTATTCAAACTTGATGGACAACAGGGCCTTGTTGCCATAAACAAACTCAAAAGGAGTGAATTTAGTGGTGGTTTCCAAGTGGTATTATAGGCCTAAGTGGCCTCTACAAGTTGATCAGCCCAATCTCTCATGTTGTTGCTAACAACCTTGGTTAAAATTTTCTCCAAGGCTCTATTTGTGACCTCCATTTTCCCGTTTTCTTGAGGGTTATAGGTAGTGTATGTCATGTGTTTGATGTGATGTTGCTCCATGATGCCTTCAATCAAATTTGAGTTAAACTACACTCCTTCATCAGTGACCAACTCCCTTGGAAATCCAAACTTGTAGAAGATGTTCTCTCTTAGAAATTCAACCATTTTTTTCTTGGTTGTTGCCTTCACTACCTTTGCTTCAACCCACTTTGTCAAGTAATCAATGCACACAATGATATATCTCCCTTGCCCATATGGGGGATCAATATTCCCAATGAAATAAATGCCCCATTTATCAAATGGCTCCAACATCACTTGAGGAAGCAAGGGAATTTCATCCTTGGGTATAGGTTTTCCCATCCTTTGGCACTCATCACATCTAGCAACCTACCTTTTTACATCTTGATGTAGAGTACGCTAGTAGTAGCTAACTTGTAGAACTTTGAAGGTTGTTGTCCTAGCAAAAAAATCACCCCCCTATCTCTCACATTTCCTCAAGATTTTGTTTGGCCCCAATTTGAAAAGATTTCCCCCCGTCCCGGTGAAAGGGGTACTCTTCCAGATAATTCTTCTCTTCTCCTTGGAGGATAGATTAGGAGGGAACCTCCCAGCAACCAGCAAACCAATGAGACAACACCGAGATATAAAAAAGGTGCTCATTCAGAAGTTGATCATCAACCATATCCTCATTTCCTATAGGCAATGTTAGTCTAGAAAAAAAATCTACAAAAATATTTTCTTTCTCTAGTTTGTCGACAATGGTTAGATCAAATTGTTGCAATAATAATAGCCATCTAATGGTTCTAGCATTGACATTAGGTTTATTCACTAAATATTTAATGGTTGCATGATCAGTATGAACAAAGACTTGGTATCCAGTAATATAATTCCTAAACTTATTCAAAGAGTGCACCACAATTAAGAGTTCTTTTTCTGTAATTGTATAATTAAGTTCATATTTGGAGAGATTCGTACTGATCAAATATATGGCATTGGCCAATTTGTCTTCCACTTGTTCTATGGCTGCTCCTATAGCTTTGTTTGGTGCATTTGTGTGGATGTGGAAAGGCAAGGTGAATTTGGGGCCTCTAAGGATTAGTGCAGTGTTCAACTTCTCTTTCAATTCTTCAAATGCCTCTTGACATCTATCTGTCCAATAAAAGTATGAGTCTTTAGCCAACAATACAAACAGAGTTGAAGCCGACTTTCTAACGTCCTTAATGAACCTTCTATAATACCCAGCTAGCCCAAGAAAACATTGGACATCCCTTTGATTTTGAGGGATAGGGACCCTTTTGATAATGGAAACCTTATTGGGCTCAACTTGGATCCCTTCCTTAGAAAGGAAGTGACCTAGGAAAACCCCTGCATTCATCAAGAGTTCACACTTTTTGAGGCTCAGTGAAAGATTAATTTCCATGCACTTCTTTAAGACCTTAGACAGATTGGAAAGAGCTTACTGGAAATAATTTCCATAAGGGGTGAAATCATCCATGTATATTTCCATAGTTTCATGTACGATGTCAACAAAAAATATTCAAGACTTCCCTCTGGAAGGTAGCATGAGCATTGCACAAACCAAATGGGTGGACTCTATAGGAAAAAGTCCCCCATGGACATGTAACAGTGGTCTTGTCTTGATCCTCAAGACTAATATGGAATTGATTGTATCCACTAAATCCATCTAGGAATGAAAATTATTTCTTTCCTACAAGGCCATCTAGGACTTGATCAATGAAAGGCAAAGGGAAATGGTCCTTCTTGGTATCTTTGTTGAGTTCCATATAGTCAACACAAATCCTTCACTTCCCATTTTCTTGGGTAATAAGACAAGAGGAGACACCAACTCACTATCTTAAATGGGATAAATGAACCTTGCATCCAACAAATTTTGCAATTCCTCTTTTAAAATATCTTTAAGGGCAAGATTCATCCTCCTATGCGGTTGGTGTACAATTTTTCATCCCTCCTTAATGTAGATATGTTGAGTACAAACTGAGGGATGCATCCCTTTTTTTTCCTTATAGTACCAAGCAAAGGCATCAAGATGTTGCCGCAACACAGCGCATAGTTTTTCTTCTTGCTCGACTAAGAGGGAAGGGTTGATTTTAAAGTTTTGGATGGGTTGATTTCCACAATCTTGGCATGATCTAGGTCGGATTCAGTAGAGCACGGATCAGCCCATGGATTATCCTTGGGTTTCTCTAAGGTTTCTTCCACGAACTCATCAATTGGCATGGCAATAGAAGGTTGATTCTGCAACATGTGATAAATAAGGTCATCCTCATATAGTTGCCTACTCCCTATAATAGTGTCTAATGTACAAATAGGGTAGATATATGACTAATAAAGGTCTTCTTCTTCCTCTTCATCTACCCACAAGGGTAGATTATGCTCAACAAAGGGCTAAGCAGGGGGATATAATACAAGTTGCTTTGAGAGATTCCCATTCTTAATGGTTATGTTCCCAGTCCTGTAATTAATGTAAGCATTATAAATTCCCAACAAATGTCTCCCTAGGATGAGAGGGTACCCATTAAACTTGGTCTTGGGCTAGAGGACAAGGACATTTGTGGGATATTCCCAAGAGTTGATAGAGACCATCACATCCTCAATAACTCGCAAGGGGATACTTTGGATTTGTCTATTAGTTGCAGTATTATAGTGGTCTTCCTCAAGGATCCTTGGAGATTGAGCTTCAACACTGTTTCCTTGGTCATGACAATGCTTGCAGCCCCAAGGTTAATCAAGGTGTTGGGGACTATAATACTATTAATGTGCACATTTATTACCGGGCTACCAAGATCCAAGTACTTTGGGGATATCACCCTCCCAAGAATTACATCAGACAACTGCCCAACAACATTGATAGTAGAGACATCTCCCAGGCCTTTTGAAAAATTCTTCCTTGATGGGCTTGCTGTAAATGGGCACATATTTGATGGTCAGGGGAAGGATTATCTTAACACATGAATTCTTCAATTCTCTCAGAAGTTCAACCTCTTCTGGGGTGTGATGTTTAGGTTGGACCAACCTTTCAAGATAGGGAGGTATATTAGCTTGAGGGGTGTTGTCTTCCTTCTCTTCTTCAATATATTCAGGTGGATAAGGTGGGTGAGAATCTGGAAGTACCTTCCCAAACCAAAAGTTGATCTCTTGTATTTCCACAACATAAGTAGGATAAGGTGTTTCCCCAGTGTAGACATGTTGTGCCTGCTTATTGTTCAAGTTTAGATTGGGTTGGGTAGGCATTTGAGGTTGCTTTAGTGGGTTATGTCAAGTAGTTGTGGTTGAGGTGGAGGAGGAGGCATTAGGGCAGGAGGTTGGGCTGCCTAAGGCCTCCATCCTTATGAAGGATTGCCCTGTTAAGGAGGTTGAGGTTGATATGGCTAGAAATGTGAATTGACAGGATGATGAGGGTACTGAGGAGTATAGGACCAAGGAGAGGGCATGGACCATGATGAGTGAGTTGGAGGATACTAAGGCTGGAAGGGTGAATTTTGATTTGTATTGTAAGAAGGATATCATGCACCCTACATACCTTGTTGGTTTGGATGAGGGCCTTGTGGCCTCCTTTGGTTGATGAAACAAAGTTGCTCCAAGTAATTCTCTTCCCCTTGGTATACAACCTTATGCCTAGAAGAGAGCTACATTTATCTTTTTCATGATTCTCCTAACAAATAGAACAAATCTCTATGGTGTTCAGTGGACACTCATTTCTGGGGTGCCTCTTGGTGCATCTAGGGAAAAAGATAATGTTGGGTCCCTATAATACTAGTGATTACCCCATTACTATGGTAGTTATACCCCTTATTTATATTGTTGTGCCCCTATTACCCACATATTGTTATTTCTGTGCCCCATAGAATCCCTCTATTAT
>APFE030953915.1:665-17653 GCA_000404065.3 Pinus taeda | reverse complement strand
ATAAAATTTCCAACCCTGAGTACATTGATGCTTCAGCTATATATAGAGCTCTTTACATAAATTGGATTCCTCCTCAAGCATGAGGGGAATTCGAATTCATCCTACTATGACACCTATTGATACTTAAAACTAACTATTAAATGCAAATGACACCTAACTAGGAGTCCTAGAGATCTAATACAACTAGGAGTGTAGCTCCTTATTATGATTACAACAATCTTATCTAAGAATTGAAAGCATTATTTGAAAACTTGCAACCTAAATAAGTTGAATTTGATGAAGTCTCCCACGTGGTCATCTGACTGCTGAAGACAAACCCTAGAAATTAGGGAACATGTTTCCATGTTTTTAGGTTTAGGATCCCTGAAAATGGCACGTGGGATAGAGCCTTTATCTCCTCATCCATGACACGTTTTTTGAAACTGAAGGAGGTTTTCATATTCCTGGATGTCTAGAACAAAAAATTCTCTTTGTTTTTTAAAATACTTCTCCAGTTGTCCAGAATCGATCCTTGATGTTCCTAGAAACTAGGAGACTGTCCCTTGCTCTGTTCTGGCTGAAAAATGGGTCTTGGGACAGAGCTCATAACTTCTCCCAAACACCGTATTTAGAAAACCTGGAGGAGGCTTTTGTGAAATAGTCCATGCTGAAAAAAAACCGCTCTTGGTTGTTTGAAACACTGTCCCTACCTCCCAGAATGTGCCTTTGAAAAACAGGTGTAAAACAGAGAAATATGCTTGTGAAAAATTGCACTTACAGCAGTTTTGTAGCGCAAGTTTGATCATTCATTTATCCCAGATCATGATGTATTTGAGAAAAATGTAGGAGGTTTTTGTAGTCTAGGATGTCTAGAACAAAAAAATCGCTTGGTTTTTTAAAATACTTCTCCATATCGCCAGAATCGATCCTTGAAGAAGATGTGTAAAACAGGAAATTTTGATTTTGAAAAACTGCACCTACAGCAATTTCGTAGCGCAAGTTTAGTCTTTCATTTCTCCCTGATCATAATGGATTTGAAGAAAGTAGAAGAGGTTTTTGTACTTCAGTATCATAGGAATGAAAACCTCTTTCACTTTTCATAGATAAGCTTTCAACTGCTCAGAACCTCTTCTAGAAGTTGACTGGTAAAAACAAGTTATGAAATAATGATCACCTTTATAACATATAGCTTAGAGTTCAAAGATGTCCTTATTATACTTGTTTGCCCTTGCTGAATGTTGACACTTTTTAAATGATCCTTTGTAGAGATTCCTGTTTGAGAAGATTTCTCTTTGTCTCTCAAAATTGGTCCACTAATTCATAATATGCACCTACACCAGTTTCGTAGCGCGCTACGAAACTGCTGTGTAATTTCAAAAACATAGTTTTATGCCAAAATTTGACTTCTTCGAGTTTTCTTTCCTTTGAAATGAATCTTCCATATGCCATGAGGCTGTTCAAAACTGAATAAATTGATACCATTCTTCAAAGTATACTTCAAAAGGTGATCCACATCCAAACTTTAGGATTTAACCTTACCTGCTATGTAGTTTTTCTTAGCTGAGTATATCCTTCAGACTTGCTTAAATGAATTTGCACGTCCTCAATCTATCTCACTTATCTCTGGCTCTAACTCTTGTAACCCTTTTAAATGCCTAATCACAGGCCTTCTTGGCTTGAAAACAAACTCTGAGATCTGGTCATCAAATTGAAGCTTTTTGGAAGATTTAACTCCTTTGGTTTTGTTCTTGTTGGCTTCCAATAGCTCTGCTTGGACCAGAGAGGTCTCTTCTATGTAGATGGTGTGGAGAAGGTCGTTTAAACTTCCCTTTGAAGCTGAGATTTCATTAACAATCATTGTCTTGGTTTTTTCCTTGACTAATTGACTTCTGGTTACTCTTCTTTTGATTGTTTCACCTGTGAATTGTTCTTGTATCTTTTTTTGATCTGACCTTTCCTTTTTTTTTAGCCTGCTGGGGTGTGTCTTGAATTACTAATGGTCTTGTGGGATCTTTTCTTTCTGTATACTCCCCCATGGAATTCCTGCAACATGAATATTAAAGAAGTCTGCACCATCATGAGTTTGTTTGCACAAACCTTTTTCTTTGAAATTTTGTTAGTGATAACATCGTCCATAAAAATCTCTAGAGAATCATTTACCATATCAGAAAAGATACCTATGACCGCTCACTGAAATGTCGCTGGTGCATTACATAGACCAAATGGGAGAACCTTATAAGCAAAGGTTCCCCAAGGGCTAGTAAAAGTGGTTTTATCCTGGTCCTGGGGTGCAATCCTTATCTGATTATAACCGCTAAATCCGTCCAAAAAGGAAAAGAACTTTTTACCAGCTAAGTTATCTAATACTTGATCAATGAATGGTAATGGGAAATGGTCTTTTTGGGTGGCCTTATTTAGGGCTCTATAGTCTACGCATACTCACCATTTCCCATTTTTCTTGGGTACTATTACTAGCGGAGAAACCCATTCACTATCAGATATGGGGTATATAAATCCTGCATTTAACAATTTTTGAAGCTCTTCTTTTACTATTTCTCTTAGATTGGGATTCATCCTTCTTTGGGGTTGACAAACTGGTCGGGATCCTTCTTTAATATAAATCCGGTGAGTGCATAGCTCAGGGGAAATCCCTTTCATGTCTGTGTAATCCCACACGAATGCCTCCTTATTTTCTTTAAGTAGCTTCATTAACTGCTGTTTTTGATCGTCTGTTAGGTTAGGATTTATATTTAATGTCTTTCCTGGTTCGATTTCTATTGTCACACTTTTGGAAGGACTACCGACTAATATCTGGGATGAATTTTCAATTTCAAGATTGTTCTGGGATTCTGATTCTAGGATTGTAGTGAGGTGATTATGTATCTCTGAGCTAACCGAAGAGGGTTCAGAAATGAAGTTGCTGATTAATTCATCTTCAGTTGAGTTTTTGAGAGTTAAAGCTTGTCCGATTGTTAAAATAGGTTGGGTTTCTTCATCCTCATAGTCTACCCATATTTAATTATCGTTATTAATCATGGGTGTGGCATGAGGGTAAAGTCAACTGTTTAGTTTCCTGCCCACTGGATATTGTCATTGATCCAGATCTACAGCTGATGAAAGCATCTGCTGTAGCTAACCATGGTCTTCCTAGAATTAGTGGATGACCCCCCAACTTTGTTTTAGTTTGTAACACCACAAAGTTGGCTGGGTAATTCCAAGATTCTACAGAGATTACCAGGTCTTCGATCACTCCTTCAGGTTTAATTGTAGAGAGATCAGCCAGCTCTAAAATAGTTGGAGTTTCCCTGATTAAATGTTTCAACTGCAGTAATTGTGTTGTTTCAAGTGTCATAATATTTATTGCAGCACCTATATCCACTAGAACTTTAGAGACAAAGGTCTTGCTGACCTGAACTGTTACTGTAGGGTGACCAGGGTCACCATATTTCATAGGAGGGTCTTTTTCTGTCATTAGAGTAGTCAGTTCTCCCATCACATGAACTGTGAGGGGTTCCTTGGCTTTTCTTCCAGGTTTCCTGACACAAATATCCCTAACAATTCTGGCGTAGATAGGGACATCTCTTAGTGCTTGTAATAATGGGATTTTAACATATAAATTCTGCAGTTCTCCTAGAATATTAAAGGCTGGTGGCTCAAACGTTTTACTCAGAGTCAATCTTTCAAGGAAGGGTGGTTCAGCTGTTTGGACAGTCTTGTTAGTGGGTGATTCAAGAATTTCAGTATCTTTATTGGATGACTTTTCTTTCCTAGTTTCTTCTTTTTCAGAGTCAGTAATGTCATCTATGATGGGTTCAACTACTCTTCCGGAGCGTAAATGGATGTCATTGCATTGCATGGGAAGGGTAGGTTGACTTTGAATGTCGATTACCTGCAAGGCTTTATTATTGTTTGGATTGGGGTTAGGTTGCACAGGCAGTTGGGGTCTCATTGCTTGGTTTCTGGGAAGTATTGGGTGGTAAGGAAAGAGACTGTTGTTGTTGAGGAAATGGTATCCGTTGGGCTGCCCAATTTGGGTTCCATTGATTGAAATATGGTTGCTGTGGGGCCCAAGGATTCCACATAGTAGGATCAGGAAAAGGGAGATTAGGTTGCTGCATAAGTGGAAAATTCATTGCATTAAAGGGTGGGTACTGCATTTGGTTCATGGGTGGGTAGTTTGTTTGAAAAGGAGAATTATTATTCCAACGACTAAATGCTGTGTTAGAGCTCATACCTTGTCTTTGTGGCCATTGCCTCCTCTGTGTCATCAGATACACTGCTTCAGCCTCTTCTTCGGTTGTCTGCAATGCTGCCTTGATTCCAGGTAGAGAGGGGCATTGCTGGGTTTCATGGTCCTTTTCACAAATTGTGCAGATAGGTGTCTTATCCAGTGGGCATTCCCTGAGTGGGTGTTTGCCTCTACATTTAGAACAGAAAATAGCTAAAGCAGCTTCTGCTTCCGCCTGTTTCTTCTTAACCTGCAGAGCATCGATTTGTGAAGAAAAAGAACTTAACATTTCAGTTTTAAATTCTTCTAATAAGTTACCTATTTCAGCTCTTGTTGCTCCTCCACTGGATGACTTCTGAACTCTTGAATACACATTATCTCTGCTCTTTGATCTGTTCCCTGCTCCTCTTGAGCACCTCGTTCAGAGATTCATAATTTGATCAAATGGTTCTTTGGAGATGTCCCCTTTTCCCAGCATGTTCAACATGTCCAAGCAGTCATCTCTTACCCCTTTCAACAATATGGTTTTCAGAATGTCTTTACTCATATTGGGGTGATCAGACCTCTGCAGGTTATATTGCAGCCTTTCCACAAAATCTTCTAAGCTCTCATCCTCCTTCTGAACCATCTTAAACAATTCTTCCTTCCTTTCTCTTGTTCGGTAGTAATCTTGATATTTGGCCAAGAATCCTTCTTTCATCTGGTCCCAGGTGGTGATTGCCTGAGCTCCCAAGCTCATGAACCATCTCAACGCATTCCCTTTTAGTGTTGCTAGAAACAACTTTAGTTTCTGATTAGGGCTCATATAATCATAACTTCTGCATAATATATCGAATTCAAAGAGGAATTCATCTGGGTCTTCAGAGGATAACCCATGGAAATTGGGTAGCGCTGAGAGGGGAATGTTCTTCATAGGGGTCGTTCCTCTCGGCAGGTCCCCAATGGGGAATTCCAGGGTAGAGAGTGAGTTCTCCCCCATTCCTTCTGTTCCGTTATCCTCCATTGGTCTTTTTCCTGAGTCGCTTACTTTATCTTTTGTATCTTCAGGTTCTTCAGGTTCTTCTACCAGTTCCTCAGTGTATTCTGATACTTCCAGCTTCCTTTCAGGCCCCAATACTTCGTCCGTCTGTCGATCCGTTTGTGAGGAGTACTGGATTTGAGGTCTCCGGGAGCTCGTCCTCTGTGATGTTTCAGCCTTTGAGATGATTTCGTCAATAAAAGTCTTTCTTCCTCCCTTACCGCCTGTGAAATTAGGTTTCTTGCGTCCTCTCATGCACCTGTTATTTTCACAAAGAAATCATTAACGCTTTTAGGAATCTTTAGTTGCCTTCCCCGGCAACGGCGCCAAAATGTTGGCTAGTTGAATTGTTTATTAATTAAACAATCAAGTACCACATTAATTATCAACCTGGGAAAGTCTTTTTATTCCAAAGCCCACCGCGTACTGTATGTACTTTGATTCTAAAAGCATTGAGAGCTGTAGTATACTTAATTCTTATGCTAAGTTATCATAGTGCTGATAAAATAAAAGGAATTAATTAAAATTACAAATCTGGAAAACAAAGAGATGGATGCTCTGTTGGCAGAGGATCAGGACCCTATCCTCCAGGTGAGGACGTTCAGCACTTGCCCCTGGAATCAGATTGCTAACACACACTGCACTCAGATTCACTGGTGAAATACACTTGCATAACTTCAAACAACTAATAAAACAAAGTGCTAGCAAAACAGAATTACAAGAGGTAAGGCTACAGAATCCAAACTGAGTATCCGCAGAAAGAAACTATCACACACTTACACACTTGACAACAAAGTAAATGGGTGAATCTTGTGAGGAAGGTGGGCCCAGTCCCTCTCACAAGATTCCCCAGAACACGGAGAATAGCTTAAATGCTCAGAACGTTCTTCTATTCATCTGTCAAAAGATCCAAATACAGTAAAATTCAGACTTGCTGATGTTCTCACAAATTTCACTTACAGACCATCCTCTCTGACTAATGTAGATGTCTCCTCTTTATAGAGGAGACATCTACTACAATAGATTGTTACAGTTCATTCGATTAACCCATTCAATCAAAAATAAGAATTACAGAAATGTTGTTGCAACAGTATAATAATATATTCTTTCTTAGGTTCTGGCTGTTACACAGCTAGTAACCATCTTCGACCATCTTCTTGGAATTCTCGCATTCCTTCGCCGTTTCCCCATACTATTCCGGTTTTAAGTCCTGGTAACTTTGTTCCCACTTTAAACAGCTGCTTGATCTGCCACGTCAGCATTCCTCAGATAGTTGCCGTTGTTGTTCCCAGCTGTTGCAAAATACCCGCTTTAGATGGTTTGTTGTTGCTGACTGTAACGACTACGTAGTTGCTGCTTCCGATGTTGCAGCAACTGCGTAGTTGCTGTTTCTGGTGTTACAACAACTATAGGTTATAATTCCTGCGGCTTAAGACAATTACTTAGCAACTTAGTCAGCTTTCCAAAGATAAATACAAAGATACTCATGAATATGCAATGAATCATTAAACATATCGATGTGCGGGAAGTTACTTCGTACCTTGGGGTGATTTAAGTCATTGTATAATCAAGGCTTATAACTTGTGACTAAAAAGGATAATATTGTGATGAAAATATAAGGTCAAAATTGGTCAATTCTGGGTCCAAACAGTCCCGAAATAGTACGATTCTATCCATGCGATTGAATGTGTCGAAGTCGAGCATGGTAGAAACCGCTTTATTACAAGTCAATGATGTAAAATGTTAACAAGTGTGAGAGAAACCACCAATAATGACAATGGCTCTCAAAGTACTCAGCACAATCCATGAAAATTGATAAGATGTGTTGATGTCGAACATGTCACGGAATCTTCTGATCAAAAGTCGATGATGTAAACTGTCGTCAAAGGCGAGAAACCTGCCATTGAGGCATGTAGATCTCAAGGTACTGATGATTCCTAGATCATCTTTCTAGATAATGAGTCGGAGTCGATAGAAAGCAATCCGTCGTAAGCAAGCTCACGACACGAAATCATAGATCAAGTTGAAGAAATTTAGTTGCAAGGACTGACTCAGGGATGGTCAAGATGGATGACAAACATTTTGCAGATGAATGGCTTATTTGTACTGAGCTCTTGTACACATAACGACACGACAGATGGTTTGGTGATGATTGACCCAATGTTAATACCCAGAAACCGGCTGAAGACTTTCAATATGGTTCGATCAACTGTTAGGTAAAGGATTTCCCAACCCAGGTGAATGAAAGTGTCATGTTCAAGAGTGGTTATAAAGTATGACAAACAGGCTCACTTTTCTCACTTTTCCCCCACCATTTTTGGCAAGTACCTCTTTATTTTTTACAAGCTTGAGGAGGATAACATATGCTTGATTATAAGCTCACCCTTCAGGTGAGTCCAACTTAGTTTAAATCCGAACCCTAAGAAGGAGTGGTTCGTTCCTGTTTGTAGTAGAACATGTCCTTTAATGTCGAATTTTAACGAGTCCAGTATAGGAGAAACTCAGTGTTTTTCATTTTTAGAGAGTCTGAAAAGACTAAAGAAGACTCCAAGGTTTGACTTTTTCATAAATTTGTGTCTCCCAAGCCCGAAAAAGTATAAAATAATACTCGAGAGAACTGCTTGCTCTTTTACGACCAAGGAGTACTTTTCGTTATTAGTGTCTTTGATCCGAAAAAGTAAAAAAGAGACCAAGGACACGTCGTTTTATAACCAATATCGAATTTGAAACGACAAAAATCCGGCGATCTTTTTATGTTTTTACGGTCGAAAAAGAGTTGTAAATCGACCGTCTTTTAATTCAGTTTTAATGAGATTAAAAGAGAAACTCGGTAATCTTTTCATGTTTTAGGAGTCAGAAAAGGGCTTAAAAGGTGACTCTGGTTGAAAATGATCGATTTCGCCTGAATAATCCTATTATCTTGCACAAAAACACAAACATTACTCATACCTGCTTGAAAGAGATAAAAATGACGTAATAATACCTTTTTAAAGTGAAACATAAACAAATTCGAAATTTATTTACTCAAAAAACTTATAAAAAGGGTTTTTTACCATTCATTTTTACCATTTGTGATTTGGGTGAGGAAATAGTGCTTTTGCCTTAAAAACTTCCTGAGAGGATTGCGGAGAATCCAACCGTCGGAATCAGACACCGTCTTCACCAAGTAATCCACATCATCCTCCTCTTGTTTTTCATCTGTTTAGTTTTTCATTTTAGTCATTTATTTGGTTTTTTAGGAGGGTTTTGGGCGAAAAACCCGCGCTCGAGGTATGCAGGTCCACCACTGCGAACCTGTGGACCCTGACTTTTTCTCCATTGGGAAAAAGGTCGGGGTCCGCACCTTCCCTTTGGAAAAAGTGCGGTCCCACGCACTGTGTCTAAAGGCAAGGTGCGTACCCCAGCGCAAGGGTTTCCAACCAAAAATCCTCAAAATTGGACCAAAGATAAACTTTTCTAGCATGCTAATTGATCTTTTGGCTTGATGCAGGGAATACATCATGCTAGATTGGAGAGAACGCGAGCACGAGGATGTGGATGCAGCCGCATGGAATCATCAACCTTCGCTTGATGGTTTGAGGGCGTGCGAACTGTACAAATACTGGGCCATTCCGGGCATGAGGGCTCAAGTGGACTTCTTGCAGTGGATGGTTGACAGGTGGAACGTCCAGGACCAGTGCTTCTTGATTGGTGGCCACCAGCTTGAGATTGAGCCGGCGGATATATATTTTTTGATTGGTTTGCCTAAGAGAGGCGTTGACTTGAACCTATTCGGGGCTAGGGCGGGTGGCCAATCCGTCGATAGCCTTCAACTAGAGTACTACAACAGGCAGTCTCGAGACAAAGGGATAAACATCAAGTACATAACCCTTCCTGAACTAAAAGTAATTGCATTCACTGTTACTCGACTTTGCGGGGCTGCCGCTTTACACATTGCCACTGGATCCCAGATGCGTATGGCAGTTGATTGCTTTCAGGGTACCGTTTTCAATTGGTGCGATGCTGTGTTGGCCAACGTGAAGGGCCAATTGACCAGGGCCAAGAATGGGCGACTAAAGACTTTTGGTTATGGTGCTATAGTCGTCAGCTTTGGCCTGGAGCAGATTCCTATGCTCATCCCACAGCACCTCACAGTTGTAGCTGGGCATCCCCGAGAGCCTAGACTGATGCGATGGGTCGTAGTCATGGCCCGTCATCCTGAAGAGGGGACCGAGGTCATCCAGTTCAAACCTGAGTTCTTTCAGTGGCTGGAACATCAGGTCTTTTCTATTCAGGACTTTCCATATACTGGGATTGATTTTCGTGGAGACCCAGACATGGCTCTTCCTCCAGGAGAGCAGTGGGATGACTCAGGTAATCATTTTCAACACTTTCCTAATGTTAATTTTTATTATTTTTCATATCTTCTTAAAACTGATAGTAATAATGTTTTGAAATGCAGATGTGGGTCCACAGCGACCAGCCGCTCTCCGGCCTTTCGAGAGAATGCAACCAGTTGCGCTAGCTTCAGCCCCGCAGGACGAATCAGCAGAGACCTTCGCTGAATTGGAGAGTCACCTAGAGCGCTTGACAGGGGACATTCCCGAGACGAGCATAGACGACATCCCTCGTCGGCTTCAACGCTATGTGATTGGAGTCCCAGGAACTTTTAGGAGGTTCCTTTGTAAGGTGGCCCGTGCAGTGGTTTCGTATCGAGATCATCACCAATGATGGGATGATCGCTTATGTAGTCACATGTGACATTTTTGCTTTTTGTACTTATCATTTTTCCCGATCATAAGGTGTTTCTCAACCTATGATCGAGGACGATGTATTTTTTGACACACTCCTATATATATATGATATCGTTATTACTGGCTTGTCTTGTTTAACATGTTATGGAATGTTTTTAAATTTACTTGTATGATTATCGCACATGTCTACTTAACACTTGAGAAGCAATTGCATCTGCTAATGTATTTAAAGATCTTGGAATATGTTGATATTCAATGTAATCAAATTCACGTTCCAAGAGACGCACTCTCAAAAATAATCTTAATAAAACTGGATTTCTAATGGCGTATACTCTATTAAGCTGTAATACAACGAGTTCAGAATCCAACCTCACTATCAAACTCCGAATCCCAAATGAAATAGATTCAGATAATAACTCCACCACTACACTATATTCTGCAATGTTGTTCGTTGTTTGACCGAGGCTTACCCCATGCATAGATACTAACTCGTCAGAGGGCGAATAGATAACCCAAGTTGCGGAAGAAATGTTCCGTGTACTATGACAAGCGCCATCAGCGTAACCAATAAATGTTTGAAGAGGCGTCGACGTCTACGACATCAAACGTAAAACCAAGATAAGCAGGAATGACGACGGAAAACTCAATCTCTAAGCTAAGCACACTTTAATCTAAAACACACCAGCTAAAAGAAAAACTAACCTATCTAACAAATCTTCACACTCGACTTAAGCATAATATCTATTTAGGTAAAGACCACTTCTGGGTTTACCTACAGAGACCCCGTCAAAGTCTACCAATTCATATGCCCCTTTTGTTAGCTTTCGCTTGACAACAAAAGGACCATGCCACATAGGCACGAAATTTCCAGCGTCCAATTTATCATTCGCTTGATTGTACAAAAGGACTAAATCTCCTTCCGAAAAATTTCGAGGGGTTACATTTCGATCATACTGAGCCTTAACACGTTTGGCATGAGATTCGATCGCTAATGCAACATCATGGTGATTCTCATCTAGCTGAGCTAAGTATAATAAATGTCTTTCCTCGTCGGAAGTAGCTAGAAGTAATTTGATGGCCATTCGCAATGACGGGATTTCGCATTCAATAGGTAGCATGACTTCCAAACCATAAACTAGTTGGAAAGGAGTGAACCTTGTTGATGTTTTGACTGAGGTTCTGTATGCCCACAGCGCTGAAAATAACATGTTGTGCCAGTTTGACCGATGAATCCCAATGATCCGTCAGATCATGATGACTAAGACTTTGTTGATAGCTTCAACCAGACCATTAGCTTGTCGATAATAAGGAGTTGAACTGTCATGGCGCAAGCCAAGCTGGTCTGTAAGTTCTGTCATCATAACGTTTCGAAAATGACGCCCATGGTCAGTGATAATCGCTTGTGGAACACAAAACCTAGCAATTATATGATTGAATACGAAAATTGCAGTTGTTTTTCCGTCTGCCTCAAATGTAGGCATCACCTCGGCCCACTTAGTAAAATAATCTACCGCGAGGATAATGTATGCATGCCCCCCGACCGAGTGAGGGTTACATGTAATATAGTCGATACCCCATTTGGCGAAAGGACCAACGACAATTATAGGGTGAAGAGGATCCAGAGGAGCGCGCATCTTTCGATAAAAAATTTGACAATTGTGACATTTTCGGACCGCAGTAATACAGTCTTTAAACAAAGACAGCTAGAAATAGCAAGCGCGCAATATCTTTTGGGTAGTAGCATACCCAGACATATGACTGCCACACGCTCCAGAGTGACAGTCATTTAAGACCTTCTCGGCTTCCTCATGAGTGAGACAACGTCGAAAAATAGAGTCTGCCCCCAAGCGATAAAGAGTATCTCCAATAATTTTGTATTGCTGGGATTGGAATCGGACTTTTCGATGGTCGGATCATGAAAGATTGGGCCGAAAGGTTTGGGTTTGGAGATAAGTGATGATATCTCCATACCATGGATCTAAAGTGCTGATCATAAACAAGGATTCGTCCACAATGGGCTCCTCCGCCACAGTCTCTGAATCGACACGGGGAAAGTCACACATAAGTTCCGCAAAAACTAAAGATTTCTTTCACTTGGATTTTTCAAATTCCAAATCAAACTCCTGCAAGATGACAATCCATTTGGAGTACTTGCCCCCCAGAAATTGTTTGGTCAAAATGTAGATCATGGGGTTGCAATCAGAAATGACTGTAGTTTTGTGTAATAAAATGTAATGACAAATTCTTTGGACAGCTTGAACGACTGCCAAGGCCAATTTCTCCACATGTGAATATTTCAACTCAGTGGGATTTAACATGCGACTAAGATAATATATCACATGTTTCGTACCGAATTCATCTTCCTGAACTAATACCATCCCAATAGTGGAATGGGAAGCGGCGAGATACAAGTAGTAATCCTGATTGTAGTTGGGAGGATGCAACAACGGTGCATGGGTCAACGCATGTTTTAACGCATCAAAATATTTTTGAGCTATTTCATCCCAAAAGAATGAAGCACTTTGTTTCAACAATCGGGTAAAACCCTTTGTAATCTCGGCGTAGTTAGGGATAAATAGATGTAAAAAGTTTTCTTTCCCTTGCAAACTTTGGAGTTGGCGAAGACTCGAAGGAGGAGGAAATTTGATGATAGCTTCGACCTTCGAAGGATCGACACGAATGCCGACTTTTGAAACTACAAATCCTAGTAATCGAACCGTTTCGATGCAAAACACGCACTTGTGGGGATTCAACCGAATTCGATAATGCCTAAAGCTCATGAAGATTTCTCGTAAATGGACAAGGTGATCAGCTCGATGTAAGGAATGAGTAGGTAAATCATCGAGATAAGGTTGCATAATGTGTTTTATATCATGAAACGTGTAAGACATAGCCCTTTGAAAAGTTGCGCCGATGTTCTTAAGGCCAAAAGGTAATTTGCAATAAGAAAATGTTCCCCAAGGACAAATGAATGCCGTTTTTGGTTTATCAGCAGGCAGAATATTGATTTGATTGTAGCCCAAAAAACCATCCATAAAGGAGAAAGTTTCACTGCCGGCACAATCATCAATAATTTGATCAATATAGGGTGTAGGATAATTGTCTTTTGTACATGCTCTATTAATATCCCTGTGGTCGATACAGATTCTTATTGTCCCTTGCTTTTTATTCACGGGAACAATCTTCGATACCCAATCCGTTAGCGGGATTGGATAAATGAAACCTGATTTCAACAGTTTTTCAACTTTTGCTTTAATCGCAGCTGCTTTTCGAGGGTGAGTTTGACGCAAACATTGTCGAACGGGTTTAGTGTCCGGGTAGGTTTTAATTTCATGAATTACGATTTCTGGATCGATTCCTGGCATTTCCTCATAGGACCAGGCAAACACGTCACGGAATTATTGAAATAGGGCCTTGTATGTTTTGATTTCATCGTCTGTACAAGAGGCACCTATATGAACGTTTTCAATTATTCCAGGTTTAACTGAAATGTTAAGGGGAATGGTTTTAGAAATATTTTCCAAATTTAACTCAGAGTCAGGATGTTTCATTGGATTCTGAGCATCCTTAACATATTCAGCTATAAATATTGATGAAAAATCGTTTTCGAAACGATCGCTCTCGGGTAAGAACGAAGATCTATGATGTAGATCTTCCCATGGTAACTGATCAACACATAGGATTTCGCAAATTTGCTCATCCGATTGAACAAGTTCAGAAAACGGTTCTAGTTCCGAGGTTGATGTTGAAAATGAGTCTTCATGGACTTCGTTCATTAAGTCGGTTTGGGTTGATATTGGGTTGGAAAGTGACTTCACAGTTTGATATGCAAATTCATACGGACTCAAAGGCATAAGAGTACCAAACGAGTCTAACTCAGTTTCAGAAGGAATGATCCAACTATCATCATTAACGATAGTTCCTGATGAAATCATATGAATTGTTGTAGTAGAAGACGATGCGTTAATAGGAGGGAAAGGAAAAGTGCCAAGTAAACCAAAATCTTTAACTAACCCTACACCAACATCCGTATAAGGGATCGTCGCTTTGCCAACGTACTGAATACTCTCAGCAGAGGCTGGGTCGGATGAAAAGTATGACAACTGGTCTATAGTTACGATCTTTCCATTATGAGGAAACTTGATAAGCCGAAAGACCGATGAGACAACAGCTGTCATAGCGTAAGACCAACTACGACCCGGGAGAAGGTTGTAATCTAGAGGGGCATCAACCACCTCCACATCTATATTAACAGTTTTGCCTTCAACCCCTATAGGTAGATCCTGTAAAATGACGAATGGATGGAACCCACGGCCATCAAAGGCCTTAAAAATTGTCAGGGATTGGTTGAGTTAAGGAGAACCAAGCGATCTCCAACACTGTATCGACATAATGCACGTGGAAGCTCCCTCGTTAATCACATTCCTATGAATAGGTCTGTTTTTTACTATCACTGGAATCTGGACAGCCATTTGATGAGGGAGACATGGTGCACTATTTTCTAGATCAAATATTATTAGGTTCGGGTCCTAAATGTCAACAGCGCCTATAGCCGAAAGAAGTAATTTGCGTTGTGCTGGACATGATTGCAGCACTACCAAAGCAAACATTACTGAGGGTGAAACAGCTAAATCCTCAACAATGTTGTAATTATGAGCTGCTCTCGCATGTGGATTGAAAGCAGACCTTCGAAGTACACCCTTAGTGGGCGGTTTGATTACGAAGTCCGGGTTAGGTTTCTTGATCTGTAGTGGATTGGAACCGGGAGCTGAGGTTGATGGATGGGACTGAGAAGATTCTGCTTCTTTTTTATCAACAAGACTTTTACTACCATAATATTGCGATCGAGTCGTAATCCTTACATGAGACATCATCAGGATGGGCTCTTCGTTGGCACTAGAGGATGAACCGATCATCTTGCTATCTTGAGCGGGAAAAGGATCCTTCAAGACAGCAGGAGTTTGGGAACCTTTGACAATTTTTGCAACCTCTGCCCAATGAGGGCAGTCTCTCGTATAATGGTCTTCATCGCAAATGAGACACGGATAACGAGGTTTGCGCTTTTCTTCAGAGGGTTCCTCTTTTTCAAGTTTCTCTTTTGGATTTTTCTCTTTATCCTTCTTCTTCTTCCCTTTCTTTTTACCACCATTTTTAGGTTTGGCTGTAGAAGATTCTACAACATGAATATCGACGGAAAGTTCCGGGGAAGATTCTCCTGTTGGGGAATCTAGCAAGGTTATTATCGGAGAAGAATTCTTAGAAGATTTCTTCTTACTTTTAGTATTCACCGTGCCAATCATACCATCAATGGAATGAGACCCCGAAGGAGCAACATCAATTTGATTTTGACTAGGTAGGTTGGGGATCTTCTCATGTAACGTACCCGACTGAGTGTAAACTAAGTCAAGGTACTGCGCTTGAGCAATGACTTTCTCTTTAGTAACTACTCCGGCTTTAGCTACATCTTCAGTGATCTTAGGCAATAAGGATTTTACAAACCACTCAGCTAAGATTTAATCCGGAATATAAACCTTCACTAAACGTCATCGACGCCTCCATTCATGGATATGATCGGAGATGTGAGTGGACGTCGACTGCTTTAATGAAGTTAATAACTCTGTGCCATTGTCATACCTGACTGGCAACTGAAAATGAGTTAAAAACAAGGTAGCTAACTGACTAAAATCATAAAAAGTGGCTCGCGGTAGTTCGATATACCATTTGCCCGCAAGACCAACTAGAGTGCGTTGAAACAAACGTAAACGAATAGAATCATCAGAAATGGAGTTGGATGCACACCAGAGGTGATAAGTCATCACATGGTTAGACGGGTCCTCTCCAGGTTTACCTTCGAATTTTGGAATGTCACTGGGCAACTTATGCGGCATTGGGGGCCAATACGGAAGATAATTGATTGGATCGTTCGTAAGGCGCGTCAAGTCAGGTAAATCCAAAGTTGCAATGAATGGTAACTAATGATTAGGGTCTCTGAAACTTGGGGTCTGCAAACCAGCCCCAGGAGGAGGATATCTAGGATAACTTGGAATGGGAATTGCATTTGGGATATTTTGTCCTCCTGGAAAACCAGGATTAACCGGACCATACTGGGGTTGCAAAGGTTGTTGATATGTATACCCAAGGTACAGTTGATACTGATAGGTTGGTTGCTGCGCAGCAGGACCATATTGAGGTTGATACTTTCCTTGGTACAGAGGTTGAACAAATTGAGGTTGAGAAGTAACAACCGTACTTCCTATAGGCATTTGGACCGAAGTCTGGACCGTAGATCCAGACTGAGGTAAAGAGGTCTGAGGGGCAGATGCAGGAACAGTAGAAACCAGAGCTGCTGATACTCCAGAAGAAGGTGGGGTAGATGGAGAAGATGTTGCAGTAGTTGCAGCAGACATTTGAGGCGGAGTACGAGGCGTACTAGGCCCAGCCTGAGAAACTATAGAAGATGCAGAAGTTTGAGCAGTAGACTGGATGGGTTGCTGAGATGGACCAGCGACCTGTCCAGGTTGGGATGACGACTGCACATTCGGTTGCAAGACCTGCTAATTTTGAGATAGATCCCACACCAAATTTGTTCCAGGGTATTGACCTTGAAGATACTGAGGACCATAACCGAGCTGAGGGTAAGATTGATAATATGGTTGACCAGAAGGCGGTTGGTAACTTTGAGGTGGGTACTGACCTTGGGGTTGATAACCCTGAGGCGGTACTGATACTGGGGTTGACCTTGAGGTACGTATTGATATTGATTTTGGGGTGCATACTGATATTGAGGCTGACCTTGGGGTACATACTGATACTGAGGTTGACCTTGGGGTACATACTGAGTCTGGGGTTGACCTTGAGGAATGTACTGTCCCGTAGGTATGTACTATCCTTGAGGTTGCCCCCCAGACGCAAATTGAGTACCTTGAGGCTACCCCCCATGCATATACTGAGTACCCTGAGGTTGCCCCCCAGGCGCATATTGAGTACCTTGAGGTTGCCCCCCAGGTGGTAACTGACTGCCTTGAGGTTG
>APFE030953911.1:0-167267 GCA_000404065.3 Pinus taeda | reverse complement strand
TATAATAATGGGTTAGATGTGAAAACCAGCCTCTAGCACACTCTAACCCCGAATTCCTACTTGAAAACCAATTCATTGGTGGGTAATAATTCTCTTTCTTTTGTTCACTGTTTGATTTCCCAGCTGAATAATGACTTGAGGACAAGTCAAAACTTTTGTGGGGGAGAGAAGCATCAACATTTTGTTCTTTTATCTCTCCATTGTAAATTCTTAAAGATTTCTTATCTCATCTCCTCACTGTAAATTTCCAAAGCAGTTTGTTCCAGCATTCCAGATTTCAATAAATAAGTTGTTTTGTCATTGTTTTATCTCAGAGGGACCTGGTTATAAACATTATGCAGGGGGGACCTGTTCTGTCCAGAAGACCATGCTATCAACACCAGCAGTAATGGGACCTGTTTAAGACACATAAAAGGGACCTGTTAAGAGATTGTTACTTCAGGGTTACTTCAACAAAGTTTCATCAAGTTTCTACAAGGATTCATAGGTTGCTGGGCACCAAGACTCCATTAGATACCCAAGCTCAAAGAACCTGTATACATATAAGCAGCTGCATGAACATCTTCAAGATTTCAGAGGGACCTGTTGCATTCAAATCTATCTCAGGGGACCTGTTATGAACAACAAAGAACAGCCAAAAGAGACTAGTCCTACTCAGCATGCCAATGCAACAACAACCAATAAAAGTGTAATATGTTCCTTATTCTTAACATTTAATTTCTTAGATTAATTTTTAATGTTAAATTTAATGTTTGTGACTGTTATGATCGATTTCAAGGACACTACATTTTCCATCATCCCTTATTTCACTGATTCTTATCATCTTTCATACTTCAACCTATTTCATACCTCTAAATCCATTGCCCTTTTCATATCAACCCTGTTATTCCAAACGCATCCTACAGCCATACCAACATCTTCCATTTGGCCAAGTACCAATAGAAACAGGACACGTGGTGGATTGTGTTTTTAAAAATAAAGGTAAAGAAACAGATGTTAAAGCGAGCCTATTCACTGTATTCCATACGGTCGAATTATGATTCCACCACCCGACGCAGCTAAATGATTCAAAGGACTCCCTGAAATCATACCCCAGCATTGCATATACGCTTCCAACGCTCCTATGATGGCATCTATACAAGTGGTACAGCCATTCCTCTGTTTCCAAAGATGAATACGCTATGAAGTAAGTGTAGTCATTTATTTCACCATCATTTTCAGATTTTTCACGCTGGCGTTTAACTCCCGTGAATTCCACAGTAAGGATTGAAAGCAGTGAGCACCACAAGAGGGAAATATAACCATTCGGTTTCAACTCCCACCAAAGTCACAAGACAGTCAACCGAGCATCATACTGGATATTAAGGGAGCGATGCCACCAGGTAACAAATTGAAAGTTCTTTGTTGAAATTGCAAAACATAAACAGAGAAGAGTTAGGGCATGACCCTCTGCCAAAATGACCAATAGGTTCGAGCCGAGCATGTTTGAAAGTTCTCAATATCATGAAGATTTCATTTCAATTCTCAGAGAGATACAGTGGTTGCCCTTTTTAGAGAAATTTCATGGAAGTAATGAAGAAGTTACCAAACAATTCACTTTCACATTCAATGGAAAGAAAGCCCTGATAGGTAACTTCTCATTCAGGGTTTCAGAAGAGACCATCATCCAGTCAATAGGGATCAGCCCAGAAGGGGAGAAGTACTTTAAGACAAAGCAATTTAAAGAGAAGTCATGGACTCAATTTATGTCTAGATCCAGAGTCTCATTAGTTAACTGGAAGAAAGGCGTCCCAAGGAGTTGGTTGGTGCATCCCTAGGATGAGATGGCCTATATCCTCCAAAAATTCGTAACCTGCGAAGGCCGTTACAATATTGTCTATCTATACCATATTAAATTACTGCTACACTTGAAAAGGCAGTGTGTTATTAGTCTACCATATTTTCTGTTACAAAGCCTAACTAAGATGTCGAAGACCATCCAAAAGCAGAAGGGAAATGAAGACAAGAGCCTATATCACTTTGGCTTAATTAAAATTCTTATTGAGCATGAATTGCAGAGAAGAGGGAAAATGCGGAAGGAGTTCTTAGCTACTAACCAAATTAAAGATGAAGAAGACAAAGAAGAATTGCAGGAGAGCTCAGGATTCATGAAGGATATCGATGAAGAGATCCCAGCATCCAAAGCAAGCAAGGTGCCTCCACCTGTGAGCAGCATAAGGACTAGGCAAATGAGAAAAGAAGATGCTAAGAAGGCAGAGCAAGATAAAATTTTCACCACTTATTCAAGAAGAACAAGGAGAGCACCAAAAGCCCAGTTACAAGAAGACCAGCTTGAATCCAATGCACCTATCCCAATGGATATTCAGAGTAGTGACCACTCACCACCAGGACCAGGAGCTGATATAGAGGTTGAAAGAAATAACAAGCAAGAAAAAGGTTCACCAGCTCCCATTAAGAAATAGAAGAAACTGGAGAAACAAATTGAGAAATTAAAGGAAGAACTCATGGAGGCTAATATGCTAGAAAAAGTTATCAAGAAATAAAATGAAATGCTCCGAGCGCAGAGTAAAGAGACTCAAAAGAAGAATGAAAAGTTAAGGGAGCGAATCAATGAACTAGAGGCTGAGCAAACGGATATTTGTAATTGGGCCACTAAGTGGTACAATCCGAAGAAGACCCTCAAAGAAAAATACAAAATATTAAAGCATGAGCTCCATGGTCAGAAAGATGCCCAGGTGAAAAAGAATGTGGACACATTTCTAAAGGCAGCAGAGGTACAGGTAGGGACAGAGTTCAAGGGAAGCACTTCGGGGTTAGCATGAGGACATGCTAATTCATTGAGTCGGGGAGAGATGTTGGTACCATCCCATGACCTCCTTTTTCCTCCTAAAACATATCATTTTCCTACTTCTTTCCATCACATATCTCTCAGATCCCTTGAAAATTGATTAGTTAATAGTCCTATAGTTATTAAAATGCATTAAAATTGATTTAGGAGTTTTATGTTAACGAATTAGAAATTTTTGGTAAAATGGCTACAGGAAGTTCCAACATCCTGTAATTGGTTCATTGTTTGACATGTGGCATGACAGCTAGGCTAGAGCGAAGGGTATGGATGAAAAGTAGAATGTCCAAGCATGGACGAATACCTATCCTACAGCAGAATCGACCCTCCTACATGCACGGTCAACGAAGGTCAAAGTATAGCATGTTGGCGACAAAGGCAGCAACAACAAAGCATTCTAAATTGATTTAGTTTTGTTCCTTTTTGAAATCAGTTTAGGATAGAAACATTTTTAAAAATTACGACATGGTAAAAGCGGCAACAGCCACATCATGAATGTACATTCGTTTTCGAAATGTAAGGGTTGTAAAACCATATGTAAACACAGTTCTGAGTGGTCAGTTGGTTATTGTTGTTTCATTTGAAAACAGAGTTTGAACTTAATATCAAAGACATAATTGCAGTCACGATATTTTCATTGTTGTGTTGATTTGATAATCGGTTGATCATAGTCCAGTATACCTCTGGAACGCGGACGGGCCCTGCGTTAACTTGGTATACTGTCATTTTCTTTTCATTTGCAACTTAGGGTATTAAATGATATGCGCAGTGATTAGAATTGGTTGTTGATAGAATGCATATGGTTTATGTTTATGATAGCGCTTGAACAGTTCATCACTAAGATCGTGAATCGTATCCTGTAAGGGATTCGATCCCTTGTTGTCTTTTAAAGCAATGTCATGAACTCTGTTATCATTTCAAAGTATGCTTACGATTTCTGTATGTTTTTATCTTGAATGAATATTAGTGAATGTTGAGTATTTGCTGAACAGGGGTTTTATGCATAGTGTCTCTGTAAGGGGATTAAAATCTTGGTTTGCAGTGATACACAGTGTTTTAATTTGATAAATGAATTGAATGACAGTGTTGTAATTAGGTATATTAACTGAGTGACCTAAGTGTTTGGGTGATAGGTAACATGCCTCAATCTTCCGTAAAGAAGTCCTGTGACCTACCATCATAACTACTTAGCTAATAATCCTTTATGTCTATATACTTTAGACGCATGCCTCTAAGTCTACGCATCCTAGTCGATAATAAATATAGCATAGTCTAGCACCCTAGACAGGACACTACAGTCGTCCGACCACCTCCCAAATGTGTGCTTCGAAAGTCATCCTATAATCCAAACTCTAGAGCTACTCACCATTACAATATTATCAAAGATTTACCTCAAGCACCTTCGAAGATATCTTCATTGGAAGTTCTCCAAACTTGTGCAAAGCAGCGTAAATCATTATCATTTGCTATAGGAGGCATTGATCATGCTGATTTGAACTGGATTACTTTCAATATTGAAAACCATTTTCCTCGTCTCCCTCATGAAATTTCATTTTTGATTCAAGTCCTTATTAAAGGAAAGATGATCATTCAGACTGTCATTGATGAAGGTGCTTCCACCTACATCATGTCTGTTTCATGTTGGAAAGTCATTGGCTCTCCACCTTTCAAGTAGTCCCAAAACACCCTGGAGGCATTTGATTATAGAGGTGTTACACAGTATTTTGTCACTCCTATGAACTAGGAAATGTTCCCTCTGTGGACATAGGCAACCCCTCTAGCCCTAGAATGGGTCTAGTCATAGCAAAACAAAACAACAACTAATTTCCTTAAACAGTCATCATTGAAAGATCCTACCTCAAACTGGTGTTCGATGGAGCTTTCGTTGTGCCGCCTTAGCTATCGTTTCCTTGTCCTCAATGAGCAATCAACCTGAAACAACACAAGAGAACAATAAACACGTGACTGAGAATAATAATGATCTATTTACTTACAGAATCAAGGAACCATAAGCTATCAAGTATATTTTACACAATACATAGGAAATCATCATTGATTTTATTAAAATGAATCAAAAGCAAAGGTTACAACCAAGCCTTGGCGTCGCAAGCCTTCTCAAAGGATCCAGTTGGTATGTGTCTTCAAGCATTCAGTCTCAAAAGGGACTCCCAATGGATGATAACTCTCTCGCTCACTCACAAGCTCTAGTACAAAGCTAAGGCAATCTACAACCAATTGCTAAACTATCGGCAATTCACACTGCAAATTCACACCAAAGCTAGCTAATTTTCTCAAATACAAAAACTAAGAACTAGCTAATCATAGCAATGTAGATTGATTTTATAGGAGGAGGAGCCTCCGTGAAATGAGGGAGAGGGAGCTTATCCTCAAGGGAGGTCTTTTCAAAAGGTGGAACTACCATCCTAGAGGGGTAAAGGCAAACTCCCTTGACCCAACAACCAGCTCTAGAATCACCTAGAAGCATTTTGTTTGAACTAATTCACCATATCTAGATCATCGCAAGTCATACACTAGCGCTCAGTGACGACGTCACAAGGAAGCATTGTATTCAGAATAATCGTCGCAAGAAGGATCTTGAGAACTTGTGTCAATGTTATAGACATATTTGGGCACTGCAACCCCAATATCATATGTCCATAAACCAAGGGCTTCTAAGCCCCTAAAAGTGTTGTTACACACCCTAAAGGAACAAGGTCAGCTGATTACATCATCTCCCAGAAGTTCTCCATGAAAAACTACTCAAAACTGGTCAAAAGTGGACCATCTCACCTGCTCCATGGTCAAGGTGCGATGCATCTCACCTAATGCACATGGGTGGTATGATGCATACTGAAAAACCCTTCTATAGGGTGTGATGGGTGACAATATACAAATGGTAGAGACAGTTTGTAAGGTGGATGATCATGGAATCTTCCAAAAACTTCTCCTGTGACACTTGCCTCTCTGAATTCGCCCAGGGATGAGTAAGAGATCATGAAATCTCCAAGTGGAACCAAAAACTATCAGAGAAATGACACTAATCAAAAACCCAGAAGCTGACTCACCCACCTACAAACATCTATATATGGATCCCTCATCCTAGAGATCTAGGGGTTGGAATTTTGTATCTTGTAAGGAAGTGCTGTTGGTTTCTCTATGGAACATCATAGTGTTGGGTGATATAGATTTTCATGAGGTGAAGAGGGCTTTCATGCTGGGAGGAGGGCATTGGGTCAGATGAATGGGTTGTAATCCTCTCTTGTACTACTTCTATCACTAAATCTATTTGATTTTTCCTCCATATTCTTGTATATCTTTGAATCTTGTATTGATATATGCATTTGTATGGTTAATATATATATGATCCTATATTGTTTATGATTATATATCTCTATGCTTTGATGGTATTATGCTGCTTTGACTCTACAGGTGTTCTTTGAAGCGGGACAAGCGAGGAAGGAGTGGCAAAGATCTGTCAAAGGGGAGAGGAAACAAGCAAGGGATCAAGCGAAAGATTGAGGTTGGTACTCTCTTCTTCTCTTTCATCTATTTCTCATAATGGAAAACACAAGTGACTTTAGTTTGTTTGTTTCTAAGAAAACTACCTATCTTAGCGGGACTAGCAGCTCTGAATGGACACTAGTTTTCCCGATAACAAAATGGCAACTCCGTTGGGGAGGCGAATAGCTTGTTTGCTTGTTTCTAGTTTGTTTTCTTTATAAACTACAGATGGAGACTAAAGTTAAGCTAGCTAGCCTTCGTACTGCTTTTGTTATGTAACTGTAAAGTAGATAAACACTGCTTCAGTCAATATCCAGGTTAGTTTATGAATTAAACATCTAACTTGCAAACATCCTAAGTGCCCTGGTGGTAGCTCAAGTAACCTCATTAGATCAACCCCTATGCTTTGTATTTACTAACTATCATTAGCTCAGCCTAAATCCCTGAACTAAGCTGCAAACGGTGAGCAAAAACCAAGCCCAGTCTTGTCCTTGGACCATCGCACTGTCTCCCATTAGCAGTCTGGATGCATCTCACATCTCGTGTGTTGTAGGTGAGATGCATCCCTGTTTCCCTGTGTTATAGGTGCGATGATCAGATAAGAGTATTTTTGCCTCCAGATTTTGGTTTTCTCTTCATTGTATTTAGCTTTATTCAGGTGTTTTTGTTGTCTGTGATTAGTATACTATTGTTGAAACTCTTTTCCTTTGCATTATTTAGCCTCCATTGTATAAATAATTGTGAATGTTTTTATGTATTTTTCACCATTTATAGTTCTCCTTAGCAAATAATAGCTTAATCGAACTGTCATCTTTTAATTTGAAAGTGTCACAAGTGTCTTTTTTACTCAAAAAAAGAGTCTTCCTCTTGTTGATAGTCGATTAAAATTTGCCATTGTATTTGATTTGAATTAATAGTATTTCAAGTGTCGAAAGCAATTTTCAATTCAAAATCGCAAAGTGTCGTCTTAGTCTTCCTTTCATTTTTTGAAAAGAAAATTGTTAGTACTATTGCTTTGAAAGCAAGATAGTTCAGATCTGTACTTAGCATTCTTTTTGTCATTCACACATTAAGAAAGTGGAAAACAAATACATGCATGTGCATATGCATTTAGACTGCTTATGGAGATTTATTTAGGACAATACATATTAGTGTGTGCTCTCTGCTCTATGTTGAAAGGATTTTACTTCTCTTTCTTTAGTAGCTAGGATTTTCATTGCAAAAAGAAGAATAAACGATTGTTTATCATCTTAGATTGCATATTTAGGAATTGTATATCTACATCACATGGTGAACCTTAAAGGAAAACTTCTTAAGAAAGATCAACTGTAAAATAAATTTCAATGAACATAAAAACGCTTTGGAACCTAACGCACAACATTTAGAAGTCTAGGCTAGAGACGTATTCTAGCGTCATAAAGCCTGGTAACTATCTCTTTCATCGTAGGTTGGGTGATTCCTCCTCTTTGAGCGACAAGTGCCAGTATGGACTTGTGCTCCCATGTACCATCGAGTATGTATTGGGAGACCACAATAGGCTACATCCTTTATCCTTAGGAAGCCATGTCTGTCGGCCTATCTATCGCAATGCACTGAACACAACATTCGGGAAGATTGACTGCCATACTATAAAAAGTATTCTGTAGTTTTGCGATTGGTTTGGTAATCCCTCTGTCTAGATTTCCAGAGTAGTCACTTCGTTCCTTTTCAGACTCCTTAAAAGAAAAGGTCCATCTGAGCACTTGTCACTTCAGGCTCATTAAAAATCAAAGGCGACTAGAGTCATCTTTAGCTTTTTCTTGACTCTTAAAAATTGAAAAAGCAAGTTGTGTCAAAGAATCATAAAATTTATTTTAATCGGAATAAAATCACTATTCCCTCATTGGTCTTAGGTTGAGAAAATGGAGTCCACCAACCAAGGATTTCCCCTTGGGGGAAATCCTAGTCCCTTCTCCTCTTGGGGAGATGTTGGTGCACCTCATATGGCCACATTGTCCCTTCCAGGACTGATAATTGGCCTGCCAGTATGGCTCTTCTCGACCTCTATCATTCAAAGTACCGTGTTTCCTGAGCAATCAAATCAAAAACCAGATGATAATAGAGCTACCCGCCAACCTTCTACTTCATTTGTTTCTCCCTCTCCTTCTTCCTCTTCGCTTGGTGAAGCTAGTAAAACTAAAAACCAAGTAACTGAGAAGAAGAAGAAAGGGAAGGAGAAGAAGAAGAGGAAGCCAACGGCAAAAGGGGGAAACCAAGCATCCTCTAGAGAAAATCCACACACTGCACTATCCAAACCGAAATCTCAATGTCTCATTTGCGAAGGGGACCACTATCATTGAGATTGTCCTTGCATCCCACGGATCTTAAGGGACTGGTCTCCCCGCTTGCACAATCTAGTGTCGTCAACCTCTATCGATCATGTTGAGAGTACACTGTCAACTAGTGAAAATGAAGTCAATGGATAGAAAGGAAGATCTAAATTTCCTTGTAGACTGTGTGAAGGCGATCATACCATCCATCGTTGTCCCTTCCTAGACGAAGCTAAGAGAGTCTTGGATAACCATCCTGCTTCACCGCTATGGCTTCCTCCTGGATACAGGAAACTCTTGTCGAGTCCATCACTAGTTTAAAATCCAAATGACACACCTTGGTGGTCAGTCGAAGCATCTATAATTGAAGATAAACCCACTGAGTCCACACTAGACCAAAGTCAACGGGTCGAGACGGTAGTTGACCCAGTCTTGTCTTCAGAAGGTCTACCTTCAGATGATACAGTCACGAAAGAGAATGAGAATGACACCGTTCAAATTATTTTTGTCAACTCAAAATCCAATGAACATGGGAGAAATCTACTTGTTCCTTTACCACAGGAAGGAAGTTCGTCAGAGGTTTACCCATCTGTTTATTCGGTCCCTCCTCCAAGAAACCTAGTCATTTCCTTCAATTGGAATCTACTAGGTAGACCCCGTCTAACATCTAATGTACCATTCCGAATCATAGTACAAACTTATAGAATGGTCATGGTTGGTACTATCATAGATGAAGGAGCTTTTGTGAGTATCCTTTCCTCAACTGCTTGGAAAGCACTTGGTTTGCCATCGCTTCTGCCTGAGATTCGAAATATGACAGGCTTCAACAAAGGAACCAGTCAACCATTAGGGATCCTTCCAAATTTTCCTATAAATTTGAGAAGGAAAACCATTTATCTGAATGTGATGGTAGTCCAAGGAACTTTATATTACAATCTACTTCTTCTGCGTGACTACATTTATAGCATGGGAGCTATTGTTTCCTCACTCTTTCGAGTGATGTGTTTTCTGCATGAAGGCAGAGTGGTCCAACTCGTAGACCAGCTTTCATTCCCTAGTTCACACATATCTAATAGTCAAGTGCCATCCCTAACTAGTCTTTTTACACAAGGAATGTCTCATCAATCTCTAGTCAATCCACCCGATGAATGCAAGTGATTTAGTGAATGTGACTAAACCCAGGGGGCATGCACCTTGGTCTGCTTTGGCAGGAAAATTTTAGGTATAGGGTAGGTTTCTGCTGAGGATATATGACTGTATGACACACCCATCCGTTTAGGAAAATGGGATTATACTGGAATAAGATTCCCTCATTAAGGTTGGGTGATTGGAACTTGAATCACCTTCGTCCATTTCGATGGACTAATCCAAGGGAGTGTTTCTGTCTGCTACGCAGGTGGAGCCATCTTGTGGATGCAAGAACTTCTGTATGGTAATCCAGAAACTCTACTTCGCTATACTTGGGGGAATGCAAGCCTTTTGTATGCAAGTGAAAAGCGACCAGCGTAACTCTAACCGCATAGTTTTAACTAACATAATATGCTTAAGTTAGGTGATTGGTCTGATCCACCATTCACCTTTGCAAGGGCCAAATGGCACCGTCAAAGTAAATGAAGAGTTTTTCTACCTAACACCTATAGTTAATTAACCCCTAGGATAGTAGTTGGTCATTCCTAGCTTGCATGCAAAAGGTTGCAGAGCAAAGTTTCGAATGGGGCAAGCTCCCTAAAAAATGAACCTATCGATGAGACATCCTTATTATAGATTGGCACGAGCAGTTTTACGCGAAGTTCAAGCTCGTTAAAAAATAAACCTAGCAATGAGCATATGTTCCACCATAGTTTAAGCTCGTTAAAAAATGAACCCACCTTCTGTAAATAACCATTTTGATCGCATTATTATCAGCTTTTTAACCTTGGTCGTGTTCTCACCATCACCTCCACTCTTTTTTAGCCAATCATACGCCTCCATTTTATTGTTTACCCATATTTGAGGAATAGCTGTGACGAGTGATTCTATTAGGAAGCTTCTTTACACTGCCATGATTGAAAAGTTCCAAACCTTACCTGGAACCAGCTGCTATCTGAAAACATCACTCGTTCCTCAAAAAACAAGTCTCCTTTAAGCTCTTTTCATCTGACTCATAAAATATGAAATGATTGCTAAGCAATTGGCCTCTCCAGCTTGTTAAAGTGATTGGAAGTTCCATCCCTCCTCTAGATTTTAATCTTTTTGGACCTGAGGGATCATTTCACAAAAAGATCGAGCACTTGTCTTGTTTGGCTCGTTAAAACTATCGAAAAGTCATCCCTTTCGTATTATTTTATACTTTTTCAGATTTAAGGGATTATATTATGAAAAAGGATTACTGGAGTTTCCTTTTCGTCTCCTTTTAGACTCTCTAAAATTGAAAAGGACCGAGTTTTCTTTGTCGTTAAACTCATTAAAGCAATAGCGACGAACTTGTCCATGTAGAAAAGAACGAGTTTCACTGTCGCTAGGCTCGTTAAAACATAGCGTTGGGTTTGCTCGAAGGGAAAATTATAGAACAAGCATATGTTATCCTCCTCAAGCTTGAAAAAAATAAAGAGGTACTGGTCAGAAATGACTGGGGAAAAATTCGGAAGAAAACTTGAAGAAACTTTATTGGTAGCAGGTCACTCTTGAACATGACACTTTCACTCCATCACCATGATTGAGTTGGGTTGGGTTATTCCATTCACTGGTCATATCAACATTGGTCCTCCGTACCATCCATTTTTGGGGTTAACACTACGAATCCATTTCAATGTCGCTGATATGTTCAAGAGAAGTCACTCAGAGGATTCACCAACCTAGCTTAAGTCTCATCCACTGCAATAACTTCACGCTTCATTCTTTCATGACCACCACCCTGAACCTTGTATCATCAGATCCTTTTCACGTCCACAAAATCATTTGCTCCGTTTCATGTCGTAGATGTGGGATTCATTAAGGCCCTCCTACGATGGGTCACTTCTTGTCAACATCAACTCATTATCCAAGAAGTCGAGTTAGGAACAACCCTTTCAATACTTTGAAGCTTGCATGCCTCAATGGCAAGTTTTTCACTTCTGGTGATAGGTTTACATCAATGACCTTCGACCAAAAGATTTTACGTGGTGTTCGACATCGACTCATGTATTTGCACCACGTGAATTGTACTGCAATACCTTGAGGGTCATTATTATTATCGGTGATTCCTCTCACACCTGTTAACAGCCTACATCATTGGCTAGTAATCAGGCGATGTCTTTCCATGTTTGGCTTTAGAACATCTTTTCACATGGATCGACTTGTACTTTGTGCGAAGATTAAATGAGTTTGAAGACCCCGAATCTAGTTTTATCCATCCAGGTTGTGATATATTCAGGAAAATAAACACATCAAATGTACATCATAGCTACACAGATAATCATCCAAGCCAAAGGATGATGGCTCTACCAGAATCATCAGTCTATCACATAGACAGTTTTCTGTCATATGTACAGGAAAATGAATTTATAAAGCTGAGCATGGGAATGACCGCCTCAGCTAGATCATGAAAATATTATGAAGATAATGTACTGTATTGTATCTTATTACAGGTCACCTTTCGGTTCGAAAAACCTCGGATCCTCATGATAAAGTATTTCACCCGACATCAGAATATTTACAACCTCATGCTTTAGGGGGCAATTGTTATAGACATATTTGGGCACTGCAACCCCAATATGATATGTCCATAAACCAAGGTCTTCTAAGCTGCTAAAAGTGTTGTTACACACCCTAAAGGATTAAGGTCAGTTGATTTCATCATCTCCCAGAAGTTCTCCATGAAAAACTACTCAGAACTTGTCAAAGCTAGACCATCTCACCTGCTCCATGGTCAGGGTGCGATGCATCTCACCTAATGCACATGGGGGTGCGATGCACACTAAAAATCCCTTCTATAGGGTGCGATGGGCGAGAGTAGACAAATGGAAGAGATAGTTTACAAGGTGGATGATCATGGAATCTTCCAGAAACTTCTCCTGTTACAATTGCCTCTCTGAATTCACCCAAGGATGTGTAAGAGATCATGAAATATCCAAGTGGAACTAAGAACTATCAGAGAAATGACACTAATAAAAAACCCAGAAGTTGACTCACCCACCTACAAACATCTATATATGGATGCCTCATCCTAGAGATCCAGAGGCTAGAATTTTGTATCTTGTAAGGAAGTGTTGTTGGTTTCTTTGTGGAACATCATAGTGTTGGGTGATCTAGCTTTTCATGAGGTGAAGAGGGCTTTCATGCTGGGAGGATGGCGCTGGGTCAGATCAATGGGTTGTAATCCTCTCTTCTACTACTTCTATCAATAAAGCTATTTGAGTTTTTGTCCATATTCTTGTATATATTTGAATCTTGTATTGATATATGCATTTGTATGGTTAATATATATCTGATCCTATATTGTTTATGATTATAGATCTCTATGCTTTGATGGTAATATGCTACTTTGGCTCTACATGTGTTCTTTGAAGTGGGACAAGTGAGGAAGGACTGACAAGGATCTGTCAAATGGGAGAGGAAACAAGCAAGGGGCCAAGCGAAAGATTGAGGTTGTTACTCTCTTCTTCTCTCTCATCTATTTCTCATAAAGGAAAAAACAAGTGACTTTAGTTTGTTTGTTTCTAATATAGCTACCCATCTTAGTGGGACTAGCAACTCTGAATGGACACTAGTTTTCCCGATAACAGTCGAGCCCTAAAATTCGACTATCACAGGAAACAGATGTACCCCTATGACGATGGCACGACCTTATAGTTCAACACAGGGAATTGTCGCAGGAAGAATGATGCTTACCTGCAATGATGCAGAAACATAGGTAAAAGGGTCAATCTTCAGGATTAGAGAGCACTTTCTTAAACTTATTGAATGAGTCAGAAGATATGGAGATGTTTATTTGATGTATGACACAGTGGAGATGTTGCTCAGGGACTGAGATGAGGTTGGTGACAAATTACTGTGTAACAGTTAACCCCCCTAGAGCATGAAGCTCGAGAAAGTGGGAGGGGTGAAATGCTTTATGATATCATAATTGAACCATAACACCATCATGGAAAACCTACAGGTGCAAGTACAATTGATATCTCTGATAGTGAAATACATGTAGTCTAGGCATGGGCGCAGCCATCCAAAAGAGATATGAAGTGTGGTCTGTGGTATGGACGTAGCCACCTAGGCGATAAGACCATTTATAAAGATAGAGGTATGGTCGCAACCATCCAATCAAAGGGTCATATATGTAATCAAGAACCAATCCACGCAACTCGAACTTATGTAATCTTAGTCCAGGGTCTTGAATCCCAACTGATCATATTACAATTTCTAACATGCGGATAGATGTGTTGAAGTCGTGCATGGTAGAAAATTGCTTGATTACTGGCCAATGATGTAAACCATTAACAAGCACGAGAGAGACCACCAGTAATGTCAATGGTTCTTAAGGTACTTCCAGTACAATCCACAAAGTGTGAAGAATGATCTAGCGTCGAATACTCGTGGAATTACCCGATCGAAGACCAATGACGTAAGTCTATTACCAAGTGCAAAGAACTTGCCATTGAGGCATGCAAGCTCCAAGGTACAAAAAGGGATCTCTAGATCAACTCCTTGTATTATGAGTTGGTGTTGATAGGAAGCAATCCGTCGCAGGAGGGCCATAATGTTTCCCTCATCAATGACACAAGGTAAGAAACAAGATGAAGATGGATGAAACTGAGAATTAGAGGAGGAGGTAAGGCGCAAACTATAGAAGGATTATACTCTTGAACATATCGATGAAACGACTCCAGAAGGTGACAAAATTTTGGTATCAAGGGATCGAAGGTTAGATGGAGATGACAAGGATCAAATGGAATGAGGCAAAATGGCAAACCCAAACCCCAAAAGGCCAACAACGATGTGAGGATGTCCCAAACCCAGTGAGAAGAAAAAGTGTCAATGTTCGAGAGTGACTAGCTGGCATAAGTAACCAATGAAGATTTCCAAAATTTCCCCCCACCATTACTGGCGAGTACCCGAATTATTTTTGAAAAAAAAGCTTGAAGGGGTAGCATATGCTTGTGGTATAAGTTTGTCCTTCGGACAAATCCAGCCTAGTGAAATTTTAACGAGCCCTAGGGAGGCGAAGCTCGATTCTCATCATGGCGATGAGTCCAATGTCATCAGGGTTTAACGAGTCTGACATAGGTAAAACTCAGAGTCTTTTTCATGTCTAGAGAGTTCGAAAAAGACATGGAAAAGAAAACTCCATGGGGGCCCCTTTTCATAATTTTGTGTCCCTCAAGCCCAAAAAGGTAGAAAACAACACTTGAGAGAACCACTTGACCATTTCGACCAAGGAGTAATTTTTGTAACTTGTCCCCGATCTAAAAAAGTAGAAAAGCGATCAGAGACACGACATTTCATAACCAAAAACGAGCTCGAAAGAAAAAAATCTCGACCATATTTTTGTTTTTAAACAGTTGGAAAAGAGCTGAAAGCGGACCACCATTTTTATTCTGTTTAACGAGTCAAAAAGGAAAAGCTCGACAATATTTTCATATTTTATGAGTCAGAAAAGAGCTTAAAAAGGACTCGCGGGAAATTTTCGGTATGTACCAAGCATGCATTGACCGGAAACTATATCTGTCATCCCTGTTCCTGCATAGAAAACCAAATGTAAGACCTATTTGACAAAGATGCACATTGTAATGTTAGAAAACTAGGTCAAAACCCCTAAAACCATGAGGAAAAAGCCAAAAACAATAGCAAAACCCAAGTCTTATAGTTAAAAAAACCCTAAAATTTCAAGAACGTTTATATAAGACTTTGCGGTAAAAACATTTTTTACATTATTTTTGATTTTCACCCTTGGTAATTTTTTAAACACTACCTATTTGTGCAAACTTCAGAGCTCTATTTCTCCATCTGTGATCAACCATTTCGTGCCATACTCTCACCATGTAAGTATATCGATCTTGTATTTGGATTTTGATTGTTTTGATGTCCAATTTCATGGAATTTGGGCGTGTTTTGGTGGATTTTTGGTTTCAAAACGACACCCCAGTTGTCGCAGAAGTCCCCCGCGGGTTTGCGATGATCGAGGATTTTACACACACCACAATCGGCATTGTCACAGGAAACACATGTACCCTTGTGACGATTTGGAAAATAATGAACTGTGAAAGCGCGCTGTCGCAGCTGTTTTAGAAACAGCTGTAACAACGCAATAAACATCAAATTTTCATTTTCCGCACCATTTTAGACCATTTTAACGGATCAAATCAATTCTAATTGATTAGTATTTGCATATGCAGGGGAAAAAATGGTGTTTGCATGGCAAGAATGCACTCACGATGCTGATGATGAAAGAGGTGCTATAGATCCACAATGCATACAAGTTCTTTGAAACTGTGGACTATTGAAATTCTTCCTCACACCCCTGTTGCAAGTGCAGCTAGATTTATTAGGGTTCTTGATTTGCTTGTGGAACCCGACAGAGGGTAAGTTTATAATTCGGGGTCAGGATATTGAGTTTGATGCGACCGACATATATTTCCTTACAGGCTTATCTCACTGAGGAGAGAGACCCCGCATGGGTGGCATGTGGGTCCTTAGAAAGTTGCTTGATATGTTGATCGCACGAGCATGCCTGGGGGCACACAAGTCACCCACCAATGGGAAGTTACAGATCCCAACAGTGGAGGACATGTCACTGTGCATCCTATTATTCATGATCATGAGAGCATCAGGCTCTCAGGCATAGCACGAGGCTATCAAAACCCAACTGCAGTTGAATTTGGATTGCCTTAACCCGACCATTTATGACTGGGTCGAGGCAATGTCTCTAAACATAAAGAGACAGTTGACCAAGTGCCACCAAGGGGAGACCAAACAGTTTGGATAAGGTTCCATCCTAGTACTGCTCATGCTAGAGTGGGTACCATTACTTCAGCTGCAGGATATGCAAGTCCCATTTTCAAGACCAAGAGAGACTTGTATCACCAGATGGGCACATGTGATGCCACAAGGAGGTGGAAATCGAACGGTATCATGGGGTCCTAACCTCATGGAGTGGCTACATCAGTAGCAGGTATTCATTGAGAACTAGCCCTATGCAGGTACTGAATTTAGAGGAGATCCAGACATGCTGCTCCTGCCCGGAGAGCAGTGGGATAAGAGAGGTAACATGCTTGGTTAACCACCATATTTTTTATATTTCAGTTTTTATTTTATGTTGTTTTTGGATTTTAAAATGTATGTCTTAATAATTGTGTTCATTTTTTGTAGACATCGGACCTGAGAGACTTGTGGGTCTCGCTCTTACAGTGTGAAGGGAGGAGAATAGAGAACAAGCCCTGCCACCCCCAAGCAGTGATGCAGAGGAGGAGATAGCCCAGAACCTAGAGTGCTTGACTGGGGGGATCCCGGACTATAGAGGGTTCGAAGAGGTCCCGCGATAGTATCAGCTCCACATTGCGAGTGTGTCGCCCAGGGTCCATAGACTACTAAGACGAGTAGTTCGGGCAACGGTCTGCTATAGAGAGCAGAACCCACCATAGTAGTCACCTAGGTTTAATTTTCCGCTATTTTGAGAGACATATGTCTCAGATGTATCTGAACATGTATATTATTTTTTGAAATACACATTATTTTTTGAGCGCCTCGGTGTGCCACACAATATATATATATATATATATATATATATATATATATATATATATATATATTATATATATATATATATATATATATATATATATATATATATATATATATATATATATATATATATATATATATATAATATATATATATATATATATATATATTATATATATATCTATATATATATATATATATATATATCTATGTTTTATTATTGCGTTTGAGTACTTGCTTACAATGTTTGTTTGATTATAAATTATGTAAATGTCTGTCTAATACATGATTTTCCAATGCATCAGTTAATGTGTTTAGCCTCCTAGGAATGTGTTGATATGTGATAAAATCAAAATTTCTTTCCAATAAGTGAACACACAAATACAATCTTAAAATTTGGGGGTTTCTGACGGAATAATGCCCGTTAAGTTGAAGAACAACAAGTTGAGAGTCCAGATTCACAATCAATGCACGAATATCGAGGTTAACAGCCTTAGTCAATAATTCAATGACAACGCTATATTCAATGACATTGTTCGTGGTACACCCCGGACAAACACCTTGAAGGTTTACTAACTCACTGTGAGGATCGTAGATCAACCATGTTGTGGAGGATAGATTCACTGTACTGCGAGAGGCACCATTAGCAAAACCAATATAAGGTGCACCAGACATCTGCAGAAGAAGTAAAAAGACACAATAAGCGGAAATAACGCCTACACACCAAGCCACACATGCACACACAAAAAACAAATGTATGAACATGGCAGATGCATGAAAATTCATGCATAATACTTTTTCAGATAAAGCCCATTTAGAGGCTTATCAAGAGGATTTACTTTGTAGTAAAATAGATCATAGGATCCTTTTTGCAAAACGGATTTCACAATATAAGGCCCATGCCACATTGGTTCAAATTTGCCTGCCCCCAGCGTATCATTCACTTGATTGTACAACAGGACTAAATCTCCCTTGACAAATGAACAAGGAGTAACAATTTGATCAAAGTGAGTTTTCAATCTCTTCTTCTATGCTTCGATGACTAAAGAGGTGAGTCGATGGGTCTCGTCTAGCCACTCTAGGTAAAGAAGCCATTCTTCTACAGGAGTAGTGTTCGGGAGAAATTCGACAGCTACTTGAGAGAAGGTATCTTGCATTCAATCATAAGGGTAGCCTCCAGACCATAAATGAGTTGAAATAGTGTGAATCCGGTGGCATCCTTCATTGAGGTATGATAGGCCCATAAGGCAGAAAACAACATCAAATGCCAATTAGACTTGTGCATTCCAATGGTACACTGAAGCATCGTAACCAACACCTTGATGATGGCTTCGAATTGGCCATTGGCTTGAGGGTAATAAGGCGTCGAGCTATCGTGACACAAGCCTAACTAGGTTGTTAACTCAGTCATCATATGACCACGAAAAGGAGAACCATGATTAGTGACAATAGCCTAAGGGAATTCGAATGAGTAATTACATGATTGAATAAGAACTGAGCCGTCGTCTTACCGTCATTAGATCATATAGGCATCGCCTCAGCCCATTTTGTAAAATAATCGATGGCAACGATAATATACCCATGCTCCTCAGCTGAGCGAGGGTTACAGGAAATAAAATCTATGCCCTATTTAGCGAAAGGGCCTATAGTAATGACAACGTGCAAAGGGGATGGTGGTACATGTATCTTTCATTGGTAAATTTGGCACGCGTGATAGGAACGGACAGTGAGAATGCAATCCTTGAAAATATAGGGCCAAAAATAACCAGCACGGAGGATCTTTTGAGTAGTAGCATAATGAGACATGTGACCACCACAGGTGCTAGAGTGGAAGTCATTCAAGACTCGTTCAGCTTCCTTGAATGTTAAACAATGGCAGAGAACTGAATCAATGCCGAGACGGTACAAGGTGTCGCCAACAATTCAATAAGGATGAGAATGATGATGAATACGTTGTCGAACATCCTTGGACAAATTAGGATGGAAGGAGGATGTCTAGAGGTAGACGATAATGTCACTATACTAGGGATCGAGGGTACTGATCAAGAAAAGAGTATCGTCCGCAATTCGATCCTCTAACTGAGAGGGAGCGGTAACAGATGATAATGAGCAAATCAATTTAGTGAAGACAAGAGACTTCTTTGACTTGGTAGTAGTAAACTCCAAGGCAAACTCTTGAAGGATAATGATCCATTTCGAGTATTTGCCCCCCAGCAATTAATGTGACAAGATGTACATAATTGGGTTGCAATCGAAAATCATTGTAGTCATGCACAACAAAATATAATGATGGAAGCGCTGGACAGCGTGAACAGTTGCCAAGGTGAGCTTGTCGACATAAGCATAGTGAGTTTCAGTGTTAAGGAGGTTCTGACTAAGATAATAAATGGCGTGCTCAGAACCGTCAATGTAGTCTTGAACCAATACCATGCAAATAGTGCTATCAGCAGTAGCGAGATAAAGAGTGTAGTCATGATGATAATCAGGTGGATGCAATAAAAGAGTAGAAACAAGGAGTGCCTTGAGTTTCTCGAATGAATCTTGGGCAATGGATCCCAAACAAAGTAAGTGTCACGCTTTAAGAGCCACGTATAGCCTTTATCAATTTTGGTGTAGTTAGGAATAAAGTGATGGAAGAAATTAGCTTTTCCCTACAAACTCAACAATTGCTGCAAAGAGGCAGGAGGAGGAAGATTCAAGATAGCTTCAACTTTGAGGGGATCCAAACGAATGCCCTCTTTAAAGACGACAAACCCGAGAATTCTGACGGATTTGATGCAGAAGACACACTTATGCTGATTAAGACAAATATGGTAATGTTGAAAGTAAAGAAAAATCTCTTGCAGATGGTTGGGAAGATTAGATCACCTAGTTGAATGAGCCAGAAGCTCATCCAGGTATGGCTGAACAACGTGATGAATATCATGGAATGTGTAAGACATTTCTCCCTAGAAGATAGCACGAGTATTTTTAAGGCTGAAAGGAAATTATTATAAGCGAAGGTACCCCACAGATAGATGAAGGAAGTTTTGTGTTGATTGGCCAGTGAAATATTAATCCGGTTGTAACCATAAAAGCCATCCATAAACGAGTAAATCTCACTCCCAACACAATCGTTTATGAGCTGGTCGATAAAGGGCATAGGATAATTATTGATCCGGATTTAAAAAGGAATGAAACAAATTACAGAGATAGCCATAAACATAGATATGCAGTGGAAATAATACTTCATTTCATTAATGTAAAATACTGAAATATGCTTACAAACAGTAATGAAAATAAACCAGCTAGGGCGATGGTAGCTTATCTCTGAGAAAGGATGTGGTGGCTACATGCCCCTGAACTGTCTTACAATGAGGCTTGAAGGCCTATTTATTGTTCAGAAACAATGGAAAACCCTAAATATCCAAAATCCTAACCATAGAAGATGAAACGCCAAATTGTGGGCCCCATTTGGGTAAACTGCTACATCAACTTCCCGGGGCCGTAAGTTTGGCATATGATCTCCGTTTGATGTGCACAATATCTCGTTAGAAAGATCCATCTGAGAACTACAACTTTGGGAAGATAAAAGTTAGTCCATGGACCCATGTTGCTCCTAGTTTTCCAAAAAAACGTCGTTTAGGGCCTCAAAAAAACTGCTAAAAATAGTAAGTTGTGCTACAATTAAGGAAACTGAAAATGTTGAGAGAAACAATAGTGGGGATCCAAGTGGACTTGGCAATTAGCCACCAATGTCCACCTGGATCAATTATCCTTTGGACATGCACGGTTGATGTCATGCTAATCAACACAAACCCTAGTAGTGCCCTGATTTTTGGTCACAGGGACAATATTGGAGACCCATTCAGTCAGTGGGATAGGGTAGATAAACCCTTCCTTGAGGAGTTTTTCAACTTCTCCCTTAATAGCGATGATTTTTCTCGGGAGCATGGGGCGCAAACATTATCACACATGCTTAGCACCAGGATACATAGGGATATCATGCACCACAATACTAGGGTCAATACCAGGCATTTCTTCATATGACCAGGTGAAAATGTTGCGAAATTCTCTAAATAGATCAGTATAAAGCTGAGTCTCCTTTGGAGTACAGGTAACTCCAATATGGATATTTTCAAGAACCCTTGGTTTGACGGAGATGTGGATGGGCATTGTTTGTGTAATGTTCCCCATATTGCCTTTAGATAAAACTTCATGAACTTGAATAAGCATCTTAAGAAGCTGCGAAGGGACAGGCAGTCATATCCCCATGACTTGGGAGAAACGAGGAGCGATGGTTATGATCAAACCAAGGAGGCACTTCGAAAGACATAGTATCTAAAATCGCTTCATCAGAAGGAAATATTTCCTTTAACGGATTCAAAGAAACACTATCTCTGAACCAAGGGGATTGTACATACCTGTTGAGAGACCTGCTTGATGGAGTAGGATTAGAGGATGAAGCCGATGCGGAAACAATTTCTACATAGTTGAGCTTGGCAGGACTCAACAGCATGACGTCACCCCAGGAGTCTACCTGATTGATGGGAGGGACCACCCGAGGATCCGCACAGACAAAAATCATGTTAATGAGGGAAACATTGGGAGGTGGGAGTGAAAAGACACCCATAAGGGCAGGATCTTTAAAAATTCCAGTGCCCACGCTTTCATAGGGAACGAAGGTATGCTCCACAAACGACACGTTGCCATTCGAAGAAGAAGAGGTGAAGAAGGACAATTGATCAACTGTGATAATTTTCCCTTGATGGGGAAAATGAAGGATATAGAATAAAGATGAAGCCATAATGCGCATGGAATATGTCCAGCTTCGACCTAAGAGAAGGTTGTTAGCCAAATTTGCATCAATAACCTTGAATTCTACCTCAACTGTCTTCCCTTCTAGAGTAGTGGGAAAACGTGAGCAGATCTCAAAAGGAGAGGAATCTCTTGCATTGAAGGCTTCCAAGGTATTTGGAGATTGACTCAACGTCGGGGAACTGATGGCCTTCCAACAAGCAATAGACATGATGCAAGTGGAGGCACCCTCATCAGTAACAGTATAATGAATTTCTTTGAGTTAAAGATGACCCGAATGAGGAAAGAAATATGATGAGGCAATCACGGTACATGATTGTCAAGGTCGAAAGTGATTAAATCCGAATTGGCCGAGTCAATGCGACCAGTGGCTGATAGCAGAGACTTCCTTTGGGAGTGACAACTCTAGAGTACTTCCAAAGTGGACATAACCAAAGGGGCTTGGGCTAAGTCCTCAACAATGCTATAGTGCCGCGCAACATGAGCATTAGAGTTATAAGAAGATTTCCAGAGCACTCCCTTAGAAAGAGGTCAAATGACTGACTCAATACTAGGTCACTCAATATGGAGAGGACCAGTACTAGACGAAGTAGCATTTGAAGGGGCTTAAGGTGCCTTCTAGGTGAGTGGAGGGTATTCTTTTGATTGAGTACTGATATGAATGGGAATAGTCATAGCCATGAAAACCCGAGAGACAAAAGTAGAAGAAGATTGAGGTTGATCGACCACCATTTGGGTTTGTTGAGAGGGAAAAGGCTCCTTAAGCACAACAAGATTTCTAGGGGTGCCTTTAAGCAAATGACTAACCTCAGGCTGTTTGGGACAATCTTTAGTATAGTGATCCTTCTCACAGATGAGACAAGGTTACTTGGGTTTTTGTTTGGTACCTTCATCGGCCGGAGGCTTAGGAGCATCCTGCTTTAGTGGATCAGCTTTATTCTTGCCTTTACCTTTTTTCTTACCTTTTGAAGCTTTGTCTGCCGTGGCGGACTGGATGACATTGACTTCAGAATTTTGACGAGGATTAGATTAGGCCTGAGAAGCATTTTTATTTGGAGCACTAGATTTTTTCTTCGCAGGGGTTGTGGGAGACTTTCGAGAGGATGAAGTAATGAGACCAATGACATCGATGACAGATGGTGTTGGTGGAGCCTTGGAAGTTCCAGGTTGTGGAGCATCAGGAAAATAATCATACAACGTATCGGACTAAGAGTAAACCAAGTCGAGATGCTAAGCACGTGCAATAGCTTGCTCTTTAGTGACTCATGCCAACATGGAAATATTGTGGGCTATCGAATTGACAAATGAGGTAGTAAACGAGTCAGTCAGAAGATGACCAGGGATCCAAAACTTAATCAAACGATGTCGCCTTATCCATTCATGGATATGATCGGAGATGTGCGTCGCTATGTCCTATTTCAAATATGTAAGGAGGCGTGTCCCCGTTTCATAACGAATTGGTAACTGAAGGTGAGTAAGAAATGCCATAGCAAGCAAATTGAAATCCTAAAAAGTTCCACGAGCAAGCTCAATATACCATTTCATGGCAGAACGAGTGAGAGTCTGTTGGAAGAGATGGAGGTGGATAGAATCATGAATCCATGAATTAGATGAGCACTAGAGGTGATAAGTCATGACATGCGCTTGAGGGTCCTCTCTAGATTTACTGTCAAACTTAGGACAATCACCAGGAATTTTGGTCGGAATTGGGGGCCAATACAGATTATGAAGGATGGGATCATTCATCAACTTGGACACATCTGACAGTTCCAGGGTTGCGAGGAAAGGTAATTGAGGATTAAAGGACATTATAGGCTTCTGATACGAGCCATCATTAGGGTTCCATCCAATTCCTTGCTGCCCCCATTGGGTTTGACCAGAAGGATTTTCCCTATAAGGATTTTGTCCATAAGGGTTCTTCCCATAGGGGTTATAAGTATAACTGGACGGTTGAACCGGCTTTTGACCACCAAAAACCCATTGGTTACTGGCCTAACTGACAGGAGCAACATAGGGCTGTTGAAAATTCTGATAAGGATTGACCTGTGGTTGCTGATAATTCTGATATGGAGTAGCCTGAGGCTGCCCTTGGGGTTGCTGAAGTGCTTGGAGATAATATTGTAGCTGGGCTCCAAACTGCACCTGAGGCCCAGGCTCCATTTGATACATAGGTTGGGATTGAAATCCAACTTGGGTTTGGAGACCAGGTTGGGTTTGGAGTCTAGCCTGAGTCTGGAAACTAAGTGGGGCTTGAGAAACAACGGGTGCTTGAGAACCCAGTTGACTAGGAGATGGATTGATTTGACCATATGGATGTCCTTGCTGAAATTGAGGTTGACCCAACTTGTTAGAAGGCTGGCCTTGTTGATATTGAGGTTGACCTATTTGCCGAGAAGGTTGAGTTTTCTGGGTAATAAGTTGACCTTGCTGAAGTTGAGGCTGGGCTGTTTGACCAGAGGGTTGAGTTGACTAAATAGTAGGTTGACCTTGCTGAGCTTGAGGTTGGCCTACTTGTCCAGAGGGCTAACCTGGCTAGACAACAGTTTGGCTTGGTTGGAATTGAGGTTGACCTACTTGTCCAGAGGTTGGACCTTGCTGAGAAATGGGTTGGCCTAGTTGGAATTGAGGCTTACTGGGTTGACCAGAAGGTTGCCCCATGTAGGTGAAAGAGGAACCCATAGAGGCCAAAGGTTGTCCCTGTAAGGGTTGTCCTTGCGGGTCAACAAGTTTTCCTTGATACGACTGCCCTTGATATGTCTACCCATGGTACGGTGGTCCTTGAAAAGTAGAAGGCTATTCTTGGCCACCATGGTAAGTAGTATGAGCCCAGGCAACAAATAACGGAATGGAAACCTCAACCGTAGGCTAAGGAGGGAGGGACCCAGTATGATAAATATGAGTCCCTTGATGATCATAATAATGTAACAAATTATGCAGGTACGGATTCTGAAGAGAAAACATATATTTCTCATATGTCCACCCTGCTGGAATGGAACCAGAAGAGGGTGGAATATTACCTGTGGGATTTATGACTCCAGATGCTGAGGCTGAAGGGCCACCGCTAGTGGCATTGATGGATGGTCCAATAGTAGTGGTAACCACTGAGGATGCAACAACGACACTAATAGCAGGAGCTATATAGGGCACACAGACAGTAGGTATGGATGGAACGGAGGTGATGGACAAATTGTGAATCTGAGGTATGAAAGGCTCTGAGGACGGAGCTATAGTAAGAGACCACATAGAAATCGAATCAAGAGACATGGAACTCATAACATCAGACAAGGCATGATAGCATAGGGGAAACATCATTCCAAGAGAGGTAATGCGCAAGGGGAAACCTTTGTGATAGAGGAATTTCGCCACTTGACACAAGGTTTTCTTCACTGGGCATGGGGGTCATCTCATCCATGTCGGAAGAAGAAATTGCAACAGAAACATTAGGGGGAGTAACTGGGAAGTCCTCTTTTGAAGGTTGCCAAATAGGATTCCAATTGATATCGTAAGAGTTCCCTCCTAGAGCTCGAGAGTGAAGAGGTTGAATACTTGGGATAATAGGAAGGGTATCACTAACCGCCAATAACTCAGAGGCGACAAGAGATGTAGAGCTGTGACTGCTTGGTACAGGGGATGGGATTGGTGATTCTGCCAGGATGTATTAACTCAATATCCTGGAAAAAAAGATAATCAAGTAGAGTCACAATGCGATGCAGACCAAAACACATTTCAGATTAACAAGGAAAATATGAGCATGATCGAATAAATTTTAAGACATAGGAACAAAACTTGACCTTTTCATATTTAAATAGTTGAGAAAAATGACAAAAGATGACTCTAGTTGCCTTCGAATATTTACTGAGCTTGAAAGGACAAGTGCTCAGATGATCCTTTTCTTTTAAGGAGTTGAAAAGGAATGAAAGTGACTACTCTAGAGTACTAGACAAGAGGTTTACTAGACAAACCACAAAACTGCATATACACCTTGGTGATCAAATGAAAGAGAAATGACCAAGGACTTTCCGTATGGTAGTTAGTCTTCCTGAATGCTGTGTTCGGTGAGTTATGGTTTGTAAGGCGGTAGACTCGGATTCTTATGGATGTAGGATGATAACCTAGTGGGGTCTCCTGATATATACTCGACGGTATGGGGAGCATAAGTCCGTACTAGCAACTATTGAGTCACATAAGGAGGAATCACCCAACCTTAAGCGAAAACAATAGTGACTAGGTTTAACGACACCGGAGCACGTCTCTAGCCTAGAGCTATAGATAATGTGCGTTAAGTTCCAATGCGTTGTTAGATTTATTCAATTGATTTTAAGAGTTAATCTTGGATTAAGTTTCAGTTTTCAGGCCCTACTGAATGTATTTCAATAATTCCTAGGATGCAGCTACAACGAGTAAAACACCATTCGTTTCGATGAAAAACTACCTAAAGAAGGGTAAAGAGTTCATTTCCAAGTCAACACAAACCAAGAAAAGCAAATGCAAGCTCTAAAAAACACAATGCATCAGTACAATTTTCTCACAACTACTAATGAAAGATTTAAACATTTCTTCCTAACTTCTCAATGATGAAAATTCAGTAATGCAAATGTACTTTCAATTTCTTATGTTGTATAAATGTAACATTTTTTATTTTTGGAATTTTAATGAAAAATAAGAAAATGTAAACCTGACTGATCCAAACAAATGTGATCTATGTTTGATAGTGTGGAAATCAAATCAATATGAGGTACTGGTTGAATAACCAAACACTAAAAATCAATTAGAAAAGAAAACAAGTAGTAAAAAAGCTTCAAGCAAATCAATTAGATGGTTGTGGATGAATCTTGGAGGGAAGAGTGACCCAAACAAACGACTTCTTGATGAAACCTTAAATAGAGTGAGATCACATGGTCTAATAATACAAGATTCACTCAATGAAACCAAAAAGAAAATTCCTTAACTCCAAAAACAACCAGAACAAGTTGATTAGAGACAAGAGACAACAGGGTTCAAGCAACATTGGTTGATTTGGGAGGTAAAGTTGTAAAAACAACTTGTACCAAAATCGTTGCAGGGCTATAACTAGAAACCTGAGATGAAAATTAAATCATCGCAAGTAGGGAGCAAGCAACTGTGCAATGTTGTTGCAGATGTACACATGTCTTCTGTGATGGTCTGATTTCAGGAATAGTCGCAATCGTACGACAGGTTATCTGTGACGTGCAGGTTTACTAAAGAGGACAGGTGCGAGGTCGTCACAACTCTTAAGATATTGACATTGATGATATCAATTAAGACAAAAAACAAAGTAGAAACAACTGAATGACACCAGACTAATCTTTCAGACAGTAAGAGGGACCCCCAGATTGACCCAGGTAACCTTAATTACTGATGGCTTTGCCCCAAAATCAAGAGACACAATATCAAAACAAAATCAAGAGACAGAATATCAAAACAAAATCAAGATCAAACAAGAGAAAACATACAAAGGACTCCCCAGTGGAGTCACCAAATTGTGAAGTAGGAAATGTTGCCTCTGCTTACAGAGGCAACCCCTCTAGCCCTAGAGTGGGTCTTGTCATGGCAAAAAAAATCAACAACTAATTTCCTTAAACAGTCATCGTTGAAAGAGCCTACCTCAAACCAGTGTTCGATGGAGCTCTCATTACCGCTTCAACTATTGTTTCCTTCTCCTCAATGAGCAATCAACCTGAAACAACACAAGAGAACAATATAACATGTAACCAAGAAACAAAATGATCTATTTAGTTACAGAGTCAAGGAACCATAAGCTATCAAGTATATTTTACACATGACATAGGAAATCATCATTGATTGTTTTAAAATGAATCAAAAGCAAAGCTTACAACCAAGTCTTGACATTGCAAGCCTTCTCGAAGGGTCTAGTCAATATGTTTCTTCAATAATTCACTCCAAAAAGGGACTCCCAATGGTTGATAACTCTCTCTCTCACACACAAGCTCTAGTACAAAGCTAAGGAAATCCACAACCAATTGCTAAACTATCAACAATTCACACTGCAAACTCACACCAAAGCTAGCTAATTTGCTAAAATCCAAAAACTAAGAACAAGTTGATCATAACAATGGGGAGTGCTTTTATAGGAGGAGAAGCCTCCATGCAATGAGGGAGAGGGAGCTTATCCTCAAGGGAAGTTTCTCAAAAGGTGGAACTACCATCCTAGACGGGGAAAGATGAACTCCCTTGACCCAACAACTAGCTCTAGAATCACCTAGAAGCATTCTATTTGAACTAATTCGCCATATCTAGATCGTTGCAAGTAATACTAGGGCTTAGTGACAACGTCATAAGGAAGTAGAGTATTTAGAACAATCGTCGCAAAAAGGATCTTGAGGACTTGTGCTAAGCCCTAAAATTCGACTATCGCAGGTAACAGATGTATGCCTGTGACGACAGAGCGACCTTATAGTTCAACATAGAGAATTGTCACAGGAAGAATGATGCTTACTTGTGATGATGCAAAAACATAGGTAAAAGGGTCAATCTTCAATATTAGAGATCACTTGCTTAAACTTCTCGAATTAGTGGGAAGATATGGAAATGTTTACTTGATGTATGACACAGTGGAGATGTTGCTCGGGGTTTGACATGAGGTCGGTGAAAAATTACTGTGTAACAATGCCTCCTGCACTTCCCTATGATATAGCCTGAAGTGCCCAAAACATGATTATTATATAGTATACTCATCAATGTATACAACTCAAATCCCTCCTTCAACTTTGCCTGGAAAATATCTAGAGCTTTCCCTGAGGGAATGGCTCATGAAACCCTAAAATGAGAATCATCGCCCTTATGAAGCTCAAAACCGCAATGATTGCTTGTTGCAGCTTGTTAAGCTAGTGATGTCATTGCTCTATTCTCTCTCATACTTGTGATGGTCTCAAAAAGGAATTTTTCCCAAAGAGGATGAAAAACTTCGTGATCTAGAAGCTTCCAGAGTGACGAGCTGGAGGTGGTTTCTCATAAATTGTGTCAAATCCTCCCAATTTGACCTCTTGGTATCATCCCTATGAGCTACCTCCTTGAGATGTGGGCCTAATCCTATATTTGGGGGAGGTCCAACTCCCTCTCCCAACCTATAAATTTTCCCTCTACCTTTCCCTAATGGTTGATCAATGTCCATTTTCACCCTTATGCGGAGCTTATGCTAGAGGCCATTCATTAGACTTGGAGAAGGAGGGTTGGAGAGTTTCTTGGCTTGGACTTGGATTGCCACTCAAGGAGAGCCTTTCAACATCAAGGCTATGGTTGGAAGCTTCCCCTCCATTTTTTAAATAGTAATAGAACTGCTGGTTCATCTTCCCAATATATATGCTCATGTATATAATTGTTTGGAATTTCTTGATCAACTAAATAGATTATTATTGGATTTTATATTGCTTTTGGTATGCTTTGTTGTCCCTTGGTTGCTTGTGCACGTACATAAGCGCTAAAATAAGAAGGAACAAGACCTTGACAAAAGAAGTTTCAGGATTTCAACAAAGGGAATCAGATTAGAATCAGAGTAAGGTAGGCCTCCTCTCTTATTATATTTTTCAATCATAATCTAGGAAGATGTCAAGTTGATTGTGCTCTCAAGTTTCTAGACCTACTCACTGGGCTAGAGGGATCATCTCTGTCCACATAGAGGATTAACTTGGACAACAAAATGGCCACTCCAACTGTAGTCAGTGTCATTACCTGGTAGATGCCTTGAGCTGTTTTTGAAAATTTTAGATTTCTTTGTCCTTTTCCTCCATCATCATGGATATGAGCATGACAGTGTTGTGCTCTACAAACAACCCCCAATTTCATATAATTTTTCATTCACAAAGCATTACATTATGAAATGGGTCCCTTCAAAATAAAGTTGATATCAATACTTTTGTTTAACAAAAAGTCCAATAATCAAATGAGCGCTTTACAAAAACCTTTTTAAACAATACCCATTTAAGGAAATAAAGCAAATCTTGGTCATTGCGATAAAGCAATCGCAAGATCACATATCGCAATGACATAAGGGACATATAAAACGGCACAACGCTTTCCGCCGATGCGATATCCCATTCGGCGATCGGCGATATCCAATACATGTTCAAAAGCGCCCCATATCAATAGCCCCGATGCGATGCGCTATTGGCGTTCGGCGGTCGGCAGGTTACCTTCGCCTAAGTCTCAATGCACATAAAGCCTTTCGCCGATGCGATATCGCATTGGGCGATCGGCGGTACCCGATACATATTGTTAAGGCAGCCTTATCATAACCCCTGATGCGATGCGATAAGGCATGGTTTTCAATAAAAAGCCGTTAAAGTGATTGGAAAGCTCAATTTATTCATATTTAAGGCATAATCACTTCCGCTCAGCCGCCAATACGTCCATTGCATGCTTAACAAGATTTCTCGACCGAATAATGATATAATGGGCATTTATAAGGTGGCAGGTTTTATATTGCCAATTAATGGATTCATGTCTTAAAATGTTTCCATGGATTATCTCCATGCCTGTTTTAAAAGCTGAATATATTGCTGCGCATCTATTCATTTGTTATCAATTGCAAGTTTTCATCGTTATCTCTCTATGTTACACACAATTACCTCTCTGTGCAGAATTCATTCATACACAGGAGTTCGAACATGATGGGTAAGAAGTCTAAGAACACTGCGGGTGCTTCCAATCCACCAGTTGCAGGACAAGCCGCTGCAAATAAGAAGAAAGGCCTAATATCTAATACAACATGCACAGGCCTCACCAGAGTAACTTGGTAAGGCACTTATGACTTAATTGAGGCCGAGAAACCAAAGAAGACGGTAGCAGAAGCTACCGCAGATTCATTACGGAAGTCGGACTGCACTCTCAAGTATTTGGCTGATTCTTTCCTTCACAGGATAGCAGCTAGGGAGCAAATTCTCCCATACACAGACGTTGTGCGATGGGCGATTGAAGAAATCCCCATCATGGACAGAACTTTTAGCACAAGAGATGGGAGGATCGTTCAAGGCAGAAGACTTAAGGCAAATGTATCATTTGCCCGAGCGAGAGAAGATATACAACAACGCCTTCCAGGAGAAGTTTGCGAGCGAAAATGAGATTGAATCCGAACCTATCAAGGATTGGAGACAAAATACGAACAAGCACAAGCACGAATGTTCCGGTAAGTACTCGGTCGATTCTTTGGCTTCTTCTTATTGCTATGCGGGTATAATGATGTGTAGGTTATGGGGTTTACACGACTCTACTAGTTTTACCATTGAAATGGTTCCTCTTATGGAGGCAGCAGTAAACAGTATAATTATGGACTGGGCCACTATCCTTTTGGATAAACTAGCAGTAGCTGTTCGTGACTTTAGAAATAAGACTGTGGTCACTAAAAGGAAAATCCCCCCATTCTACTATAGTGCATATATCCTAGATACCTTATGTTTCAATTCCGAATTCCCTGTTCTTGGTTGGAGGTGGACTGCACAGGACCCCTCGCCCATTCATATATATCACCGAAATTTGTGGAAGTCATCCTATAAAAACCACTTGTATCAGATCTGTAATGGCTTTATGGTTCCCATTTATTATTCCATTTTTGATAAGCCCATTTCAAAGATTTCCTACCAAGCCTCCTTTAATTTTCCAGCAGTGGCTAGTTGGTTTGGAGAAGAGAATTTTACCTATATTAGAGTTTACGGCAGCTAAGCCAATCCACATGTTCTCCCTTTATATGTTCCAGATAAATTGCTAGCAAGAGAAATTGCATATCAGGTTACGGCTGAGAGTACTACACAGACTCTCAAAAAGGAAAAGAAAAAAGGCTGGCCCACTTTTCCCTTAAGGTGTGGTGTCTTTACCCTGCATGATCTCAAACATGCGGAGAAGGAGGCCACAAAGATTCAATCTTTAGCTCTGGCTACAATCCCGAACAGGGAATTTGATCCAAAGCTAGTTGCCCATGCCGCATTAGAACATGCCAAATTAACAACGTTTAAACATCAAGAAGATATGTTCGATGATCTGTTCACTTCAATTGAAACAATTGGTCAAGCAAAAGAACTCCCTAAGATGAAATACAATGATGAAGGGTTAACTGAGTTTAATAAACTTAGAGAGCAGAGGTTGCAGACTCTGCCTCTAGATTTATTAGCAATAACCCCAGCGGCATCATCAAGCGAGCCTGGTCAGCAACAGACAAAGGAACCTCCTGCTATAACAAAAGATCATAATAAGGAGCAGGAGGAACAACAGAGGAAAGAAAAAGAGGAAAAGCAGAAGAAGGAACAGGAAGAACGACTAAAGAAAGAGCATGAGGATAAACAGCGAAGGGAACAGGCAGAGCAGTTGAAGAAAAAACAGGAAAAAGTACAGAAGGAGCCTCCAACTGAGAAAAGGCAATAGACCACCACTGACACCAATGTAGATACTACTACAGACCCCAAATTGCTCCAGGAATGGCAGCAGTTTGATTCTATCATTAGTGGAGGAAAAGGCTCAAAAAGTACAGACACTCTTAAGACCAGCGATATGCAAGATGATACTTCATCTCAGGTTCTAAGTGGAACCAGCGGCCCACCTAAATCTAAAGATATTGAGATAATTCTGAAAGATCCCAGCGATCAAATCATTTTACAAGTAGAAGATATTCCTCCATTGGATGTTTTCTACAGCCCGAGGCATAGAGCAGTGGTAAAGCGATCAAGGAAAAGACGAAGGCTTGATCAACCTTCTATCTTTCTAGAGCAAACGGTCACGGGTAATGTAGTATGGAAGGAGAAACTAGACCCCTCCGATGATCTAACTAAATTGTCACAGTACGCTGGAGCTTATTCAGCAACAACAATCGACAAAGCATCGTAGTTAAGTCTTTTATTAAAGACTAAAGACCAAGAAATCTCCACATTACAGACAGAATTGGCCGAAACAAAGCAAAGAGAAGCGCAAGTAGAGGAGCAGTTAGCGACACAACAGCAGAAGGCAGTGCAAGCAGAAGAATAGTTGTTGGCACAACAGTAAAGGAATAATCAGTTGGCCCAGCAATTGGAGGCAGAGAAGAAAAGGATCGACCAGAATGCGATCTAGAAACAAAACGAATTAAGGGAGGCATTGGAAAAGTTGAAAGCAGTGAACAAGCAAATGGTGAAAACCAAGGATGAGCAAATCGCTCAAATAATATCGCAGCTAGAAAAGATAAAAGGAGATTCGCAGGTGACAGAGTTCAGGAAAGAAGCATCATTGATAAACAATGCGCTAATATCGCAAATTAAACTCTTGTGTCAACAGATCGCTCAAGCAGAGCCACTCTGCGAATTAACTATATCCATAAATGAGCAAGTAGAGAAAGCTAGGGATGACTTGAATCAAGCCGATGAGGCTATTATTGCACATCTTGAATGGCAAGATTCGAATTCGGGAAAAGCAGCCAATTTTCCCAGGATACTTGAGGTTCATAAAGATATACTTTTCACGGAATGGCACACTCAGGTGTTAAAAGTAGAGAGAGCAGCTTCAAGGTGTAGATCAACTTCTAGCAATTTAGTTGATTTAGTTAATAACACTCTCTACTTAGCAAATATGATTTCCCAGTGTACACCAGGAAAGATCACAACAACAAATGCATTGGAGCAATCATGCTATCCTGAGTTAGAAGGCAGAGGAAGATTAATCGCCGGGATTAATAGTTTAAACATGGAAACGTATTGGCACTTCCTAGTTAAACCACATACACAAAGAGCCGCCCTGAAGTGTTTAACAGATGCCATCGAGTGTATGATTCCTGACATTCAGATGCCACCTATGCTACCCAGCTCAGTTCGCGCCTCAACAAACCTCCAGAAATTGAGCCAATGCTTGCAATCAATCAGCTCAGATTCAAAGGAAAGCAGCCGACTCAATGAATCACCCTCCAGCTCACCAGATCGCTAGACAAAATAGGAACAAAAGTTATTGATATCAGTTTAAGTAGCATTTCTGTTTAATAGATATTTAGATTAGTATTGTATTTATAGACCCTTTCATGTTTTTAGAAAGGGTCGTAAAATTTTGTAAGAGACTTAACAGACTGAAGTTTGCACTACTGTGCTTCAGCCCATATTCTTTTATGAAACTCGACCAGTTGTTCTTATTTTAATGAGGAAATTTCTTTATACAATTGTGCACTATTGTCGTTGATTGAAGAATTTTTTTGAGTTAAAGGAAGAACTACACATAGCGATTGATATCTGGGAGTGTCACGCAGCTCATATGGTATTTCTATCTATGTCTGAAGTCATTCTGTTTATATGAATTGTTATGTCATTATTCTTGCTATCACTGATTATATGCATGCGCTATAACAACAGATCTTATTCATTCCACTATTGGGTGTTTGAAGATGTGTCTTTACTTTTAATCATGTGTATGATAATGATATAGATGTTTCAAGTGTGGTAATTTCGCCTTAATCGCTTTGCTTAACTATTTAAGTACACCAATCTTAAATGATTTAATATCTATGTTGTGAAGATACAGTCATCTATATGCTTGTCTTTTAGACATAGAACATCAAGCGCTACACTTTAGAGCTAAATAGATTCCCGGGATAGTCTCATCTCTTTATATTTCTGTCAATAGTTTTAGCTTTTCGCTCATCGCTAGTGTTATCTATAAATCATCTACTCATCCCATTTATCTATTTCTGGGAAACTGGTCCCATTATCCCCAGTCGGAGCCACTACCCCAAACGGAAAAGGAGCTGCACTAAGGTCCGGACCGGGTGGTTTCCCCAATGTTGTTGCAGCGATTTTCGAGGCATCAACACCATACAACTTCACATAAAAACCAAAACTGTTCTGGATCCTCCAATCCAATTCCTTTGAAAATGGGTAGCTTAATATCATCAACCATACTTATTCTTGGAGGGGGAGGGGGATGAGTAAGGGGGAGGGGGAGGGGGTGAGTAAGGGGGGGGATGGGGGGTTATGAGAGGTAAGGGGAGGGGGAAATCCAAAAACACTCAGGCTATGACTGGTTTCTGGATTCTGTGAACTCTCAGGCTGGGAGGGTGAATATTGTGAAGTTACCTAGGGATTATCAAGGTGGCTTTCTTCTCTTTCACTTTAAGATCCACTCAAAAGAGGACTATAATCAGTCTCTACAAATGTCTTCGTGTCTTTTCCACAATATTTCTTTCTGGTATCTACTCTATATCTCTTTCCACTTTGTATTATTCTGGTCTCTTGCTCATATTTATTTTCTCTTCTTCCAAAAATAAGTAAACTAGTGATCTGATTGCATCCGTAAAACTCCATTTTCACATAGAAACATCTTAATCCAAAGCTTCAAAGATTTTAAATACTTACCTCGCAGTCCTTTAAAGAATATTTGTTCCAATTCAATGTAGGACATAGTCGAGTCTATGATGAACTCAGTAATGAATCCTCCCAAGATGCTATCAATTCAGAAAATGACAACCCTCAAAATCCTATTGTCCGAGCTCTTGAGTCGATGTATCAGTTCAAGAGTCCACACCATAGGTTCTTCACCCTTAAAATAGTTCTTCCTTTTGGTCAACCTAGATATCCACTCGTACGCCTCAACAGGAAAAGAACATAAGAAAAATTTGTATTGATGTATAAAAATATGCTTCTGTAACCAAGCTTCCGATGTCAGACAAGGGTTTCTATTCCCTTGATTCGTAAATTCTCACTCTTTCAAGTCTATCCAGTCTTGAATCTCTTTCTTCGACGGGTACCACATCCACATATCCCTTAAACACATCCCAATCCTAACAAAGGAACCATTTATTGGCTCGATTTGGGTTGACCTAGGATCAATCTATATTGCACACCAACAAAACCCTTGATCACTAACCCTTTTGGCAACAACCTGCAAGTAGATCGCAGTCTCACCCAAAGTGACTATGGGAGGATGCAGAACCAGGTTTCTGCAGCCTTAAGGGACTAGGAGATGTGGTATGATTATGTTATCTTATTCTTAACATCACTTCATCGCCTTAGATTAATCACTTTAACATGCCATATAAAACCATAAGCTATCATTGTGTTGAAGTAAAATGCAATTGTAATCACTGCTACTCTACAACAGATAATAAGAAAATATACACATCAAAACACCAAATTAACTTGCTTCACCCAATGTAGGGCTATGCCCACAAGAACTATTGCTTAATAGAACAAATCCTTGAACAACAACTAGTTCTTGGCCGTCACACTAAGTTGCAGGTTGTCTATGCACTCAACTGCAAACTCTTCTCTAGGCCTCTAAGCACTTAGCTACAGAGCCTCTCCTTTGCTACCAAATTACATATCACAATAATTCACCCATAACACTGATCTGGATCAAAACGGATTGGTTGAGATCTCTTCTTATTATTTTACCCCATATATACTATTACGTTGTAGGGTTACATCATCAAAATACCATGGTCCAAATACTATGGACTCCTTAAAACAAGAAACTGTGTTCCCAAAAACAATGATCCCTTACAAAATAATGCACTTTTACAAAAAAGAGGGGCTTTGACCCACCCTGAAGCCCTTACGACACCATGCAGTATATTCAAAATGCACTCTGTTGCATGCTTCGCCCCACAAAATGTGGAGCCTTTGCCAAAATATAGGCCAAGTTGGGTTGCACCCAACAATATGCCTTTGTCGAATCTCTTTGTCACATATGTACTAGCCTCTGTACTCATCCTACTACTAACATATTGACATATTTATCAAGTAGGTTACCATCAAGGACAACACATTATTCATAATTCCAACAAAGATGAGTCCATTTGAGGCTCTTTATGGGTGGAGTTATAATACTCCTATCAACTGGAGTGACCCAGTGAACATGGTGTTGATTTGATCAGATATGTTGGCTAAGATGGAGTAGGATATGTGTTATTAGAACTAATTTGAAGACAATGAAGAACAAGAAGAAGAGTTATGCAGATCAGCTTAGAGCATTCAAGGAGTTTAAAGTTGGGGAGAATGTGTACTTGCACATCAAGCCCAAGAGGAGGTCATTAAGGATTGGGTCATGTGCCAACCTGGCACCTTAGCATTGGAAGCCTTTTGAGATTCTTGAGAGGATTGGGCCAGTGGCCTACTGACTTCCACTTCCACCAACAATGAAATTCCATGATGATTTCCTTGTTTCATGTCTTAAGAGATATGACCAAGATGTTGATCATGTGATTTATTGGTTTGTATTGTAGGTGAAACCAGAGGGGGAGTTCCATCTATAACCTTAGTGCATTTTGCAACAGAAATAGCTCATGCTTCAAAACTGAAGAATCAAACAAGTTAAAGTGTAGTAGAAGCATTTTCAGCACAATGAAGCTACATGGGAGATGGTTGATTAGATGTGGGCTTTGTATCTTTTTTTATTTGTTGGTTAAGTAGATATGTTTTGTTTATGTGTTTTGGTTTATATTTATATATGCTTATGTGTATAATGAGTTGTGTTATAAATATCCAATAAGAAATATGTTGTAAATATTGCATCGAGTTGTGTTATAAAACTCCAATAAGAAATATAGTGTTCATGATTTTAGTAGTTTGGTATGATGTGTAGAAAATCCTGTAGATTCACAAGCTCATGCAATGTACTAAAGCACGGGACAATCTTCTACTTCTATTTTCAACCAGCGGAAGCCAATAGATCGATGAAAACAATATGAACAAGAAGAAGATAAATCAATGGAACATAACACAAGATGTATCTAGGGAAAGCCAATTTCCAATTTTTTCTAAAATGATTTGCCCAAATTTTATAGTACACCATTATTTTAACTTAAAAATCGCAAAAATATTATATCAAATAATATAAAATCATTCAAAATCTAAATATTCTACAAACATATCATCAAATTTTTACAATTTCCATATTATGGACTACTAATATTTGCCAAGATTTCTAAACTTTAAGATAAACTTCCATCCTTAAAATTTTCCCTGATCATACATATGAGTGAATATATAAAGCTTGTTCTCATTGGAACAATTCCGCACAAGTATGTTCAACTCTCTTAGCTCACAAGCTATCTATTGGCCAACACTTAGCCAATTTTGCAGCTCTCCAAGCTCCTAATCTCTTACGTAATTCCTAGTATGAATAGCCCATATTTGAAGGGAATTCATGCGTCCAAAACTACACAATCTAAACATAGGATCAATCTCTGATGCATGCATGATATTTACACTCTAGTAAATAACACCATTTATAGTACATTGTCCCTGCACTCTAGTCTCAACTGGGTCTTTCTCTGAACTGACATGCCTGAGTTTCTCATGAGGGAAACTTCGGTTAACTAGAGTAGCACTAGTGGATGCATTAGTGCACCAACTGACTGTTAGTCCTCTATTAGTTCCAAAAACAATTTAGAATTAATTTAACTTAACTTAACTCAGTAAACTGAATGATCTAATTTCCAACTCAATTTAAACTCATACTAGACCCCTAAAACTTAGGAAGAACATATACATGACTACGTAAAGACTTCCAACTCGAAACTACTAAGCTAATTAAGTTAATTAAACATGATTAACTATTTACAAGCTTCTATAAGAATATAATTCAATTTTAATTCTGAGTTTAATTCAAGAAAAAATTAAACTGGAATTTCTTGTTGCCATTTCTCAACACTTCCTCTCAACAAGAAAGGGATTATCAGCTACCCCAATCCTGTCTTTTTGAAACTCAAATTTACATCTTAACAATGCCTTTGTCAAAATGTCAACGTCTTGCTCCTCCATGGGAATGTACTCTAACAACATAATCCACCTCAATGCATAATCTCTAAGATGATTATTAGTGTATGTCAGTCATGCCAGTCACCAGTGATCAAATGTGCTCTTTCAAAGTTTTTTGATAGGGTCTTAGGTTAAATTTTTATGGTTTCAATAGGATTTCAAATAAAAATTTGGTCACTGGTTGGTGTGTCTAGTTATGTTACTAATCCCTTCATTTCATGGTCAAATTGTCATTTGAGTCATGCCATCACTCAATGTGATGAGTCATCAATGAAGTGTCTTGATCACCATCTCAGTCATCATCTCATGGTCAGTCATGTTTCAAGGTCCAAATCATCAGTTTCATACTCCATTAGATGTCATCATTAGGTCAAGTCATAAAAAGGGTCAAAAAAGAGTCATGACATCATCTAGGTCATCATTATGGGAGTAGTAATAGGGAACAATGTTATGTAATGATATATAAAGTAAATTTTAATATTTATTAAGATGTCATTAGGTATAGTAAGGTGTGAAACTCTAGTACACTAGCATTTCATATCATTTTGTGAAAAGACAAGGTGGGGCCACATCACCACCTAAGAGAAAATTGACCCCCCAGCCTATAAGAAGACAAAAGGAGAAAAACATTTGCTCATTCAATCCTCATAAGACATCACTCCACCAACAAAATGCATTCCATCCTTCAGACGATCGAATTCTTGCCTGTAGAGTATCATTTTTTCTTCCTTGCTACGCTTTTGAAAAGGAAGAAAAATAATTCATTTCAAAGGCTTTCTCCATCATTTTATAGGTCTAGAACATCATCACCGAGTAAGTGAACTTCATTCACTCCTCCTTCATTCTTCCTTTCATCATTTTGTTCAGCAAGAGCCAATGAAACACCCTCTCCTAGTGTTTTGCTGCGTTTTTGGTATCCTAAGTCATTTTACTTCATTAATGTGGTAAAACCCTACTTTTTATGCTCAAACACCCTCACATATTCTCCATATACCTCCCCTAACCTTTTCTCATGCTCATTCCCCTCATTTCCCTCACTTTCCCACAAACCCTAGCCTATTGCTATACTTTTGACACTTTCCTAGGCTAGGGCTGTGTTTTGCACTTTCCTACCTCTTCCCCTCACTCATTCATAGGAATTCCATTTCCCTACACTCCCTAACACCGATACATAGCCCCAAAAATTTCCCCAGTAATTTAGAAAGCCCCTAACCCCTTCATTCCCCTCCATCTACAAGACTGTCTCAAATCCATTGTTTTCCCAAAACTAAACCCTAATTCTTCCTCCTAGTGAGCTAGAGTTTCACCTTGGAAGCAGAGACAACACACACTGAAAATAAGAAGTATAATAATGGAGGATATGTCTCAATAGTTGAGCCATCGAACATCAAAGAGATCAGTGCCTCACAAACTCATTAAGAGGTTTTTTGCAGCACACAGGGATGGTTTTTCTTCAAAGCATGTTTCCGACAAAATGGAGATGAACTTGAAAAAAGTGGAAGAGGTTTTTTTCAATCATATACCAAGGGACAAAATGTCCTTCATTTCTTACATAGGTATCATATATTGGGATATATACAACGTTCTTGGAGACCTATGTCATAAAATCAAAAAGTTTCAAGTTAATTTCCTGTTTTAGTCATAATTTTGTGGCACAGATTTCGAGCAAATGAAAATGAATTTCCAAAAAATGAGAGAGGTTTTTCTTCAAAACATTCTTATCTATAAAAAAATCTCTCAGTTTTCCAAAAATATTTATGGTTAGAGAGATATCTTTCCATCTTTGAGCCCTATTGTTGCAGAGAACCGAGAAATTTTGACAAGCGGTTATTTGCGCAGTGCCTAAGTGTTGTGCTTTCTCCACAGCCATCCAAATGTAAAGAAATTTATATTCCTAGATATATAATCACCCCTAAATTTCATCTATCCACTTTTTCAATTTTTTTAGTGGACAAATTGGGAGAAATTTCTCAAAAACAGGTAAAAAAATCACATTCTTCCACCGTTTTGAAGCACGTGATGCACAAATAGGAGTAGTCTTTGGAAAAAGCAGTTTTTCTCCTAGCAGGAGTGTCCAAATCACTTCAGTGAATAGCCAAATGACGACTACACACTCACATATTTCCAATGGGCTATAAATTCTCAATTTGGAGCATGGGAAGGCCTCCAAAATCCTCCTTCACGATGGCACTTCGTAAATGCCTGAGTGCGTTGCTCAAATGCCTGATTGTTGGTCACCTCAAATTACAGCTTGAATGAGAGGGGTATTGAGCTGTCCTCTGGAGATACCAATAATATTCCAGCTCCATTTCAGTCTTTTGAGTTTTCTCCATCGAATTATAATTTCCATACTTCGTTTTCATTTAAGTGTTGGTATTCCAATTGCCTTGTTAGTTGTACTGATGTTTCTTCTAAGAGGTTCTCGTCTTCTTCTAAGAATAGGTGGGAGAGGTCACTTTCTTTTCCATGAGATGGGGATTTTTCTAATGCTTTATCTGGGGTCATGTTTTTACAAACTTGGATTCTTTGTACAGCCTCCTTTTCTCACCTCCGAAAGTGGGAATAGTGGCATAAGCCAGATCTAGCTTGATAGAGCCACCCACCTTGGAACCCCATGATCTGGATAAGAGCATTCCAAAATGAGGAGGTATATCAGCCACCACTATTGATCCGAATTGGATCGATAAATAATAATCAAAAGAACCATGGTTGTACCAGGTCGGGATAGACTTCAAAGAATTGAAAGCAGCAATCGAAAACACCTCTAAACTAGTGGCAGTTGGCAGCCAGCGTGGAACGACGAGGACCTCAGTCAAAATGCACTGACTGAGGTCCATGGAGACTATGCAGGAGGAAAAATTAGTTCCTGGGAAGCCCGGATTAGGAAATATAGGGATTTTTTGATGCGCGCGCATTGCTAGGCAAAAAACCTTCGAAAAGGAAGGACCCCGAGCACTTGGTCGCATGGGAGCTGGGAAAATCATGGGGAAAAAGGCTAAAGGCTAAGGCAAGACCCACGCTCTAAAAAACAGTGGTATTCATCAGGGCATCCTTGGGCGGTAAGTAGATTCGGTGAAAATGAAGCAATTCCACTCAACGCCCGATGCGTGGCAAGCAAAGGAGAGAGAAAACCGCCGCTCATCTCGCGCCAACAGTTGAGCAAGTAAACTATGTGAAATGAGCGGATGGCGTTGGATCTGAGGGATTCAGATCTAATAGTTGATATCGTGCTCAATGATAAGACCATATTTAATGATGGATTGAGCCGCGATCTAAAAGAATTTGAGGTCTGGTTTTACCGCCAACGTGGTGGATGACTCACCCCACGACGTAACTGAAGAATCGAACCAACGAAGCAAGCTGGCGCAGCTCGCAGGAGGACAAGTGGCCACACCCTGTAAGTCTAATTATGACGCCGAGACAAGGAACTCCAAGCGAAGCTATAGCAGGCGATCTGACGGAGTTGGAAGAGGAATCGACCAGCCATGAGCTCGAGTGGCTTTAAAGCCATGCACAGACCAGCAGAGGAGACACATACACGGAAGAACAGAGAGAGCAGACAGAGAAAGCAAAAAGCAGTAAGAAGACAGAGGGATGAGCTGACCAGAGGCAGTGACGAGCACCAGAGGGCTTGAGAAATTCAAGCCATCCCTGAAGGGGATCTAACATGACCGAGCACCACATTGGGCTCCTTCCATTGTAGACCAAAGAGGTTGGAAAAATAGTAAGGACAAGAGTCTGTGTACTCCAGTGGCTTGGGAAATCCAATAACCACTATCCCAAGCTTTCATGTGATAGGAGACCACATTGAGCTCCTTATTTGTAATTCTATACTTTAAGACACAATAAAAGAAGGCCACCACTGAAAGCTGGACCGAAGATGTAGCCCTGGAGGATAGGGTGAAATCCTTATTAGATTCTTGTGTTCTTATATTTGCTTACTATGTTTCTCTATTGTCTTCCATTTTCAAGTGTCCATGTATTTGCAATCTGATCGATCCGTTGCTTAAATAACCTAGACGCACACCAACACATGAGTCTGTAATACCTCAAATTAATAATTCTTAACTGAGATCACTCATAGGGTGATTATCAGATCAAGTGGTATCAGAACTTTAGGCTATAAGGTTAGACAAGCTTGTGTTGGTTTAGCTGTTGAATGCTCACTAGATCAAAGCTCAATTTAGGAGAAGGAGAGTTGGTAGAAACTAATCCTGAGATTGGGAGAGTCTATCCTCGAAAGACCATGTCAAAGGAAGGTTCTATGGGGCCAGACCCTCAATTCATAGAGAGTTTCCTAGCTATAAAGTCTATGGTAGAAGAAATGTATAGGGACTTTAGAAAACAAAAGGATGAAGATTCATTAGGCTCTAAACAAGACAAAGAAGAAGATGAGTCTCATTCCCATGACGAATCAAAAGGAAAAGGGAAAGAGGAAAACTTTCTCACACCTTAAGTATGGGGGATTACGCAGTGCATTATATTAGATATCATTTTGGGATTCAACTGCGTTAAGTAAGTCATTTCACGTATGACCATTTCCATGAGAGGTAGTCGTAACTGACTAATTTATCATGATTTTTGAATAGTTCACTTAGCACTCATTGCATCGGGTGATGCTCACACCTCCTAGTAGCCCTGTGCGTAATAAGAAAGCATATTTGATTAAGCTAGATGTTAAATTCGACTTGCCTATATATGATGGAGAGCTAAATGCTGAAAAGTTGGACAACTGGATTAGACAAATTGATGTGTATTGCAGAGTGTAGAACATCGACTCAGACAAAAGTAAAATTCAGCTAGAAAGCCTACGCCTAGGAGGCACTACCTTGGTTTGGTGGGAAGGCAGGACCCAAGTTGACACGAAAAGACATGGTAAGACTATCTTTGTCTAGAGTGAATTTTTTTTTGCCATCAAGAAGCAATTCTATCCCTTGGTCTACATGCAACAAGCCATGATGAGTTGGAAAACTCTTCGGCATTTGAAAGGGCAAAGTGTGCAAGGGTACACTCAAGAATTTAGAAAGAGAGCATTGATTCTAGGGATCTCATTAGACTCACTAGAGACTCTTTTGAAGTACATTGGTGTTCTACACAGCTACATGAGGCATACCATCCTCATGTTTAATCCCACTAGTATAGATGAGGTATATGTACAAGCTACTCATCTAGAGGCTAGAGGAAAGAATGGAAATCCAGAAGTTGGGGGACCATCCCAAACCACTGCAAGCCAGAGCAAGGAGAAAATAAAGAAGAAGTGGAAAGCAAGGAAGGCTAACACTGCACAGAAAAGCAAAGCTTCATGCACTCACTGTAAAAAGGATGGGCATGATGATGAGCATTGTTGGATTCTGCATCCAGAGCTGAGACCTAAGAATTTTGAGGGCAAGAAGAAGAAGATTGTTGCAACTATTCAGAAAGATTTGGGGTTAGACTCGGGAGATGAAACAATCATTGTAGCTATAGGTATAAAAGGTAAGAATTCTAAAGCGTCTACTAGTAATTCTGCTCAATCTATTATTGATGAAGAACATGAGAGAAAAAGGCATGAGCTTTTCCATATTCGAGTTGTTTCCAAACATCAAAAAATTGATACTTTGTTTGATAGTGACTCACAAGTAAATTTGATTTCTGAAGCAATTGTAAAGAAATTAGGATTAGCAACTACACCTCACAAGAAACCATACCCATTAAGATGGTTGAATGATAAGGCACAACTGCAAGTGACTAGACAATGCAAACTCAAGTTTTCTTTTGGGTCAGCATTTGTAGATGAGGTTGAGTTAGACATAATTCCTTTGGATATATGTGGAATTGTTTGAGGGAGTCCTTACTTGTATGATAGAAAAGTTATTTTCTATAAAGCTAAGAACAAGTATCTACTTGTTAAAGATGGAATCGAATACTTTGTAAGAGCTCATAAGCTTAATAATAATTATACTCTCATAAACTCAGGGTAGATGAAAAGAATGACAAATTCATGCAAACAATTCTTACTAATGGTTGTAAAGGAAAAGAAACCTGATAAAACCAATGTATTTGAGGGTTGTAATGCTAAGCAGCAAGCTGATATAGAAAAGATTGCTTCAGGAACCTAAAGGTCTGCCACTCAAAAAGGAAATAGTACATGATATTAATTTGCAACAAGATGTTCCATTGCCTAACATTGGAATGTATAGGTTGTCTACTTTAGAGAAAGATGAAATCAAGAAGCAGGTGCAGGAGTTGCTCGAGAAGGGGTTCATCAGGCCTAACACATCACCATGTGGGTCACCAATCATTTTGGTGAGAAAGAAAGATGGCTCATGGAGAATGTGCATTGATTACCGAGCACTGAATAAGATAACAATCAAAAATCATTATCCCCTTCCTCGCATAGATGATATTTTAGATCAATTGAAGGAAGCTATTTATTTCACCAAGCTGGACTTGCACAATGGATACCATCAGGTCAAAGCTGCAGAGCAAGATGCATGGAAGACTGCTTTCAAAACAAAGTAGGGATTGTATGAGTGGTTGGTTATGCCTTTTGGCTTAACCAATGCCCCTGCTACGTTCATGAGATTAATGAATGATGTACTCAGACCTTTCCTTGATAATTTTGTTATTGTGTATCTAGATGAAATTCTGATTTTTAATAAAACGTCGGAGGAACACTTAAAGCATGTTAAGCAGACATTAGATATTTTGAAAAGAGAAAAACTTTATGTTAAACTCTCAAAATGTGAATTTGGCAAAACGTCTCTAAATTATTTGGGTCATATAGTAGGGGGTGGTGAATTGGAAATAGATCCCTCTAAAGTGGCAGTCATTGGACCTAAACCAAAGTCTGCTACAGAAGTGAGAAGCTTCTTAGGAGCAGCATAATATTGGAGGAAGTTTATCTCTAACTTTTCCTCAGTTGCAGCTCCCTTACATGCTTTGATAGGATTGAACAAGGTGTTTCAGTGGGGAGGCAAACATCATAAAGCCTTTGACACCTTGAAGGAAAAGATTAGTACAACACCCGTACTAGCATTGCCTGAACTACAAAGACCATTTGAGATCCAAACAGATGCTAGTGACTATGCCATGGGAGCAGCGTTCACACAACATGGTAAACCCATATGTTATCATTCTGGGACTTTTAATTCTGCAGTAGTTAACTATCCTACATATGATAAAGAATTGTATGCATTAGTTCAGAGTGTGAAAAAGTGGAAACATTACTTAATGGGCAAAGAGACAGTAATACATATTGATCATCAACCACTTCAATATCTACACTCCCAAACTAAATTGTAGCAATCAAGGCACTACAGGTGGATAGGTTTTCTACAACAGTTTCATTTAGTTATCATATATAAAAAGGGAATACATAACAAAGTTGTAGACATGTTATCTAGACCCATTATAAATGCATCTACTATACTTAAGCATAATTCTATACTACATGAAAGCTACATTGAACAATATGCTCAAGATATCGACTTTAAAGATGTGTATGCAACTTTGAGTCAAGGAAAAAGGGTAGAAGAATTGGATTATCATGTGAAGGACCAACTCTTATATCATTGTGGGAAACTCTGCGTTCCACAAATAGAGGGAATAAAGATAATCAGAGAGGCGCACACTTCTCTAATATCAGGTCACTTTGGGGTAAGTAAAACAGTTGCACAATTGCAAATATTTTGTTATTGGCCAAAAATGAATGAGACAGTTTCTAGATGTGTGAGAGGGTGTACTATGTGTGCCAAAGGCAAGCCCAGCAATAGAAAACTAGGCCTGTACACTCCATTACCAGTTCCTTCTCACCCCTGGGAAAGTGTTTCCATGGATTTTGTTGGGGGACTGCCTATGTCTAGAAAAGGTCATGATTATCTATATGTGGTTGTGGATAGGTTCAGAAAAATGTGCATTTTGATACCTTGTAATAAGCAGATTACAGCTAAGCAAACTACAAAAATGTTCTTTGAACATGTATGGGTTCATTTTGGGTTACCCACTTCTATTGTATCTGATTGAGACACCCGATTTGTGGGGAAGTTTTGGTCAAGTCTATGGGAGTCGATGAACACCCAACTGAAGAAAAGCACAACTCTTCATCCACAAACTAATGGCCAGACAGAAGTAGTTAACAGGACAGTGATCTAGCTACTCAGAGGATATTGCAGCAAACATCCTAAACTTTGGGATGAACACTTGTGTTATGTGTAGCATGCTTATAACAGAAAACATTCTTCTACGTAGAGATCTCCTTTTGAAACCTGTTTTGGTTTCACACCAAGGTCTCCTTTGGATTTTGTCTTTGGTAAAGATACCACAGTCAATGGACACAGTGATGTGGACAAGGCAACTAGGGTCATTGAACAGATCCAAGAGATCCACCAGGCAATACAGGAATAGCTGGAAAAAAGCCAAGCCAAATACAAGGCAAGGCATGACAAGCATCAGGTGGAGCATAGTTTCCAAGTTGGTGACCAAGTCTGGCTGTATATCAGCAAGGATAGGATGCAAGGTGAAGGTAAAAAGCTAAAACCTATCAGGTATGGACCCTTCAAGATACTTGAGAGGATTGGTGAAATTCTTTTCACCTTGATCTACCAACTTACATGCACATCTACTCAATCGTAAATGCAAATTGCTTGAGATTGTTTGAACCTTCAATGGTTGAGGATCCTGAAGAGCAAAGTCAATTGCCTTCTATTGATGACCTGCTACCTGAATATCTAAATGAATTACAGGAAGACACAGTCTTGGACAGGAAGGTGAGGATGACGTGCAGAGGAGATGTTGAGTACCTCAGAATTGGACTCAAAGGTTCGAAGCTGGGTAGTGCAAAATGGATTGAGATTGGACAAGTGAGATAGCAGTACCCTCACTTAGTCGATGCTTGAAAAACCAACTTTTGGTGGTCCAAAGATTTTCAGTGGGAAGGTCATGATCTAAATTGGATCCATAAAAAATAATCAAAAGAATTGTGGTTGTACCAGGTCGGGACAGACTTCAAAGAATTGAGAGCAGTGATTGAAAACAGCTCTAAACCAGTGGCAGTTGGCAGTCAGTGTGGAATGACGAGGACCTCGGTCAAAGCGCGCTGACTGAGGCCCATGGAGATTGCGCAGGAGGCGAAATTAGCCCCTGGGATGCCCGGATTGGGAAACAGAGGGAGCTTTTGATGCATGCACATCGCTGGGCAAAAAACCTTCAAAAAGGAAGGGCCTCGAGTGCTTGGTCGCATGGGAGCCGGCAAAACATGGGGAAAAAGGCTAAAGGCTAAGGTGGGACCCACACTCTAAAAACTGGCGGTATTCATCGGGGCATCCTTGGGCAGTAAGAAAATTCGGTGAAAATGAAGTGATTCCACTCAATGCCCGACGCGTGGCAAGCAGAGGAGAGAGAAAACCACTACTCATCGCGTGTTAACGGTCGGGCAAGTCAATTGTGTGAAATGAATGGATGGCGTTGGACCTGAGGGATTCAGTTCTAATGGTTGATATCACGCCCGATGTTAAGACCAGATTTAACGAGGGATTGAGCCGTGATATAAAAGAATTTGAGGTCCGGTTTGACCTCCAGGGTGGCGGATGACTCACCCCACGACGTAACTAAAGAACCAAGCTGATGAAGCAAGCTAGCGTAGTTCGTAGGAGGACAAGTGGTCGCACCCTGTAAGTCTGATGATGACGCCGAGACAGGGAACTCCAAGCGAAGCTGTAGCGGGTGATCTGACGGAGTTGGAAGAGGAATCGACCAGCCATGAGCTCGAGTGGCTTTAAAGCCATGCACAGACCAGCAGAGGGGACACACACATGGAAGAACAGAGAGAGCAGACAGAGAGAGCAAAAAGCAGTAAGAAGACAGAGGGATGAGTTGACCAGAGGGCTTGAGAAATTTGAGCCATCCATGAAGGGGATCTGACAGGACCGAGCACCACATTGGGCTCCTTCCATTGTAGGCCCGAGAGGTTGAAAAGATGGTAAGGACAAGAGTATGTGTACTCCAGTGGCTTGGGAAATCCAAGAACCACCCTGCCAAGCTATCTTATGACAGGAGACTCACATTGAGATCCTTCTTTGTAATTCTATGCTTTAAGACACAATAAAAGAAGTCCATCACTGAAAGCTGGAACGAATATGTAGCCTTGGAGAATAGGGTGAACTCCTTATTAAATTCTTGTGTTCTTACTGTGTTTTTTTGTTGTCTTCCATTTTCAAGTGTCTATGTATTTGCAATCTGATCGATCCCTTGCTTAAATATCCTAGACACACACCAACACATGAGTTTGTAATACCTCCAATTAATAATTCTTAACTAAGATCACTCATAGGGTGATTATCAGATCAGCTATGTCCATTACCACACTTTTCACTGGGATCTGATCCAGGTTTACCACTAGATCCTTTATCATTCCTAAGCACTTGACTCTCTTGGATCCAAAGGAGTACAGGTCCTTGTATGGTCTGGTGATCTCCAATCCCAATTGTTCCATTACTGATAATGGCATGAGGTTGTGTGAGGCCTCAAAATATAGCATGAAATTATGCAAAAAAAGGTCATGGATCACCAAATTCACATAGAAAGACGCAGTAGAAGGGTCCACCTCTTCCACATGCACAACCCGAAAATAACCATGGGCCTCTCCTCTTGAAGGTTCAAACTGTCATGGGATGGTGTTGAGGTGGTTGGATGCATGAATTAAGAGACTTGAGATTTGTAATGAGGTTACGCATTTAGAATCTTATTCAAAAGAAAAAGAATTTTTACGTTTTCCAGCTCCTTCTGGAGATTGCATGTATGTTGGGCCTTTTATGTATCTGTTGATGCCTCGAAAATTGCTACAACAACATTGGGGAAACCACCCGGTCCGGACCTTAGTGCAGCTCCTTTTCCGTTTGGGGTAGTGGCTCCGACTGGGGATAATGGGACAAGTTTCCCAGAAATAGATAAATGGGATGAGTGAATGATTTATAGATAACACTAGCGGTGAGAGAAAGGCTAAAACTATTAACAGAAATATAAATAAATGAAACTATCCCGGGAATCTATTGAGCTTTAAAGCGTAGCATTTGATGCTCTATGTCTAAAAGATAAGCATATAGATGACTATATCTTTACAACATAGATATTAATTCATTTGAGATTGCTGTGCTTAAATAGTTAAGCAGAGCGATTGAAGTGAAATTACCACACTTTAAACATCTATATCATTATCATACACATGATTAAAAGCAAAGGCACATCACTAAGCATCCAATAGTGGAATGAATAAGATCTGTTGTTATAGCGCATGCATATAATCAACGATAGCAAGAATAATTACATAGCAATTCAAAATGAAATGAATTCAGACATAGATAGAAATACCATATGAGCTGCGTGACACTCCTAGATATCAATCGCTATGTGCAGTTCTTCCTTTAACGCAAAAACATACTTCAATCAACGACAATAGTGCACAATTGTATAAAGAAACTTCCTCATTAAAGTAAGAACAACTGGTCGAGTTTCATAAAAGAATAATGGCTGAAGCACAGTAGTGCAAACTTCAGTCTGTTAAGTCTCTTACAAAATTTTACGACCCTTTCTAAAACATGAAGGGGTCTATAAATACAATACTAATTAAATACTACTAAACAAAATCTACTAAACTGATATCATTAACTTTTGATCCTATTTTGGCTAGCGATCTGGCGAGCTGGAGGGTGATTCATCAAGTCGGCTGCTTTCCTTTGAATCTGAGCTGATTTATTGCCAGCATTGGCTCAATTTCCGGAGGTTTGTTGAGGCGCGAACTGAGCTGGGCAGCATAGGTAGCATCTTGAATATCGGGGATCATACACTCAATTGCATCTGTCAAACACTTCAGGGCGGCTCTTTGTGTATGTGGCTTAATTAGGAAAAGCCAATATGCTTCCAAGTTTAAACTATTAACCCCGGCGATTAATCTTCCCTTTTCTTCTAACTCAGGGTAACATGATTGCTCCAACGTATTTGTTGTTGTCATCTTTCCTGGTGTACATTGGGAAATCATATTCGCCAAGTAGAGAGTGTTGTTGACTAAATCAACCAGATTGTAAGAAATTGATCTACATCTTGAGGCTGCTCTCTCTGCTTTCATCACCTGAGTGTGCCATTCTGTGAAAAGTATATCCTTATGAGTTTCAAGTATCCTGGGCAAATTTGCTGCTTTTCCCTGATTCGAATCTTGCCATTCAAGATGTGCAGTAATGGCCTCATCGGCTTGATTTAAATCATCCCTAGCTTTCTCTACCTGTTCATTTATAGATGTGGTTAATTTACATAGTGGCTCAGCTTGAGCGATCTGTTGACACAAGAGTTTAACCTGAGATATTAGCGCATTGCTTATCAACAATGCTTCTTTTCTGAACTCTGCCACTTACGAAGCGCCTTTTATCTTTTCTAGTTGTGATGACATTTGAGCGATTTGCTCATCTTTGGTTTTCACCATTTGTTCATTCGCTGCTTTTAACTTTTCCAATGCCTCTGTCAATTTTTTTCTGTTTCTGGACCACAGTCTGGTCAATCCTTTGCTTCTCCACTTCCAATTGCTGGGTTAATTGATTATTCATTTGCTGTTGTGCCAGCAACTGCTCCTCTACTTGCGCTGCCTTCTGCTTTGTCTCGGCCAATTCTGTCTGTAATGTGGTGATTTCTTGGTCCTTATTCTTCAATAGAAGGCTTACCTCCGATGCTTTGTCGATTGTTGCTGCCGAATAGGCTCTAGCATACTGTTACAATTTAGTTAGATCATCGGAGGGGTCCAATTTCTCCTTCCATACTACATTACCCGTGACCGTTTGCTCTGGAAAGATAGAAGGTTGATCAATCCTTCATCTTTTCCTTGATCGCTTTACAACTGCTCTATGCCTCGGGCTGTAGAAAACATCCAATGGAGGAATATCTTCTACCTGTAGAATGATTTGATCGGTGGGATATTTTGGAATTATCTCAATGTCCTTAGACTTAGGTGGGCCACTGGTTCCACTTAGAACCTGAGATGAAGTATCATCTCGCATATCGCTGGTATTAGAAGTGTCTGTACCTTTTGAGCCTTTTCCTCCACTGATGATAGAATCAAACTGCTGCCATTCCTGGAGAAATTTAGGGTTTGGTAGTGTCCACATTGACATTAGTAGTGGTCTATTTCCCTTGCTCAGTTTGAGACTCCTTCTGTACTTGTTCCTGTTCTTTCTTCTGATGCTCCTCCTGTTCCCTCTGCTGTCTATCCTCATGTTTTTTCTTTAGCCGTTCTTCCTGCTCCTTCCTCTGATTTTCCTCTTGTTCTTTCCTCTGCTTTTCCTCCTGCTCCTTATTATGATCTTTTGCTATAGCAGGAGGTTCCTTTGTCTGTTTCCGAACAAGCTCGCTTGACGATGTCGCTGGGGTCGTTGCTAATAAATCTAGAGGCAGAGTTTGCAACCTATGCTCTCTAAGTTTATTAAATTCAGTCAACCCTTCATCATTATATTTCATCCTAGGGAGTTCTTTAGCTTGTCCTATTGTTTCAACTGTAATGAACAGGTCATCGAACATATCTTCTTGATGCTCAAACGTTGATAATTTGGCGTGTTCTAATGCGGCATAGGCAACTAGCTTTGGATCAAATGCCCTGTTTGGGATTGTGGCCAGAGATAAAGATTGAATCTTTGTAGCTTCCTTTTCTGCATGTTTGAGATCATGCAGCGTAAAGACACCACACCTTAAGGGAAAAGCGGGCCAGCCTCTTTTCTTTTCCTTTTTGAGAGTCTGTGCAGTACTCTCAGCCGTAATCTGATAGGCGATTCTCGTTGCTAAGCAACTTTCTTGGAACATATTAAAGGAGAAACATGTTGGTTGGCTTGGCTGCCGAAACTTCTGATATACGGTAAATTACTCTTCTCAAACCAACTAGCCACGCTGGTAAATCAAAGGAAGAACTTGGTAGAAAATCTTTGAAATGGGTTTATCCAAAAGAGAATAGTAAATGGGCACCATAAGTCTCTTACAGATTTGAATACAGGGGTTTTTGTAGAAGACTTCCACAATTTTTGGTGGTATATATGAATGGGCGAGGGGTCCTGTGCAGTCCACCTCCAACCAAGAACAGGAAATTCGGAATTGAAACATAATGTGTCTAAGATATATGCACTATAGTAAAATGGGGGGATTTTTCTTTCAGTGACCACGGTCTTATTTCTAAAATCACGAACAGCTACTGCTAGTTTATCCGAGAGAATAGTAGCCCAATCCATGATTATACTGTTTACTGCTGCCTCCATAAGAGGAACCATTTCTATGGTAAAACTAGCATAGTCGTGTAATCCCCATAACCTACACATCATTATACCCGCATAGCAATAAGGAGAAGCCAAAGAATCAACCGGATACTTATCGGAAGATTCGTGTTTGTGCTTGTTCGGATTTTGCCTCCAATCCTTGATGGGTTCGGATTCAATTTCATTTTCGCTTGCAAACTTCTCCAGGAAGGCGCTGTTGTATATTTTCTCTGGCTCGGGAAAATGATACATTTGCCTTAAGTCATCTGCTTTGAATGATCCGAAAATCCTCCCATCTCTGGTGCTAAAAGTTCTGTCCATGATTGGGATTTCTTCAATTGCCCATCGCACAACGTCTGTGTATGGGAGAATTTGCTCCCTGGCTGCTATCCTATGAAGGAAAGAGTCGGCTAAATGTTTGAGAGTGCAATGAGACTTCCGTAGTGAATCTGCGGTAGCTTCTGTTACCGTCTTCTTTGGTTTCTCGGCTTCAATTAAGTCGTAAGTGCCTTGCCAAGTCACTCTAGTGAGGCCCGTGCATGTAGTATCAGATATTAGGCCTTTCTTCTGGTTTGCAGCAGCTTTTCCTATGACTAGTGGGTTGGAAGCACCTGCAGTCTTCTTAGATTTCTTACCCATCATGCTCAAACTCCTGTCTATGAATGAATTCTGCACAGAGAGGCAATTGTGCGTAATACAAAGAGATAACAATGAAAACTTGCAAATGATAACATATGAATAGGTGCGCAGTAATATATTCAGCTTTTAAAACAGGCGCGGAGACAATCCATAGAAAGATTTTAAGACATGATTCCATTAATTGGATGTATAAACCCTGTCACCCTATAAATGTCCATTATATCGTTATTTGGGCGAGTAATCTCCTTAAGCATGCAATGGACGTATTGGCGGCCGAGCAGAAATGATTAAGCCTTAAATATGAATAAATTGAGCTTTCCAATCACTTTAACGGCTTTTTATTGAAAACTGTGCCTTATCGCATCGCATCGGGGGATGACAAGCGCGCCTTAACAATGTATATTGAGTATCGCCGATCGCCGAATGCGATATCGCATCGGCGAAAAGCTTTATGCGCATCAAGACTTTAGTAAAGGTAACCCGCCGATCGCCGATCGCCGATAGCACATCGCATCGGGGCTAATGGTGTGGGGCACTTTGAAATGTGCATTGGATATTGCCGATCACCGAATGCGATATCGCATTGGCGGAAAGCTTTGTGCCACTTTATATGTCTCTTATGTCATTGCGATATGCGCTCTTGCGATCACTTTATCGCAATGACCAAGATTCGTGTTATTTCCTTAAAAAGGGTTTGTTCAAAAAGGGTTTTATAAACGCATTCATTTGATTATTGGACTTTTTGAACAATAGAAGTATTGATATCAATTTTATTTTAAAGGGACCCATTTCATATGTTATTGTTTTATGAAATAAAAATGATATGAAATGGGGGTTTGTTTGTAGAGCACAACAGGTAGGAAAGCTTTGTTTCCTGTACTTAGGTGAAAGGGGAAGGCTCCTATAGCTTAGTGTGTAGGAGGCCTTGGTAAGTCCACGGCTAAGTGCGTGAACCCCTATAGCTAAGTGTGCAGGGCAAAGAAGTCTATTAATTAAATGTTGGAACTGAATAAAGACTGATCTTGAAGAGATATCTTGCATATGAGTATTATTAGTTATGTTTATGTTATGTTATGTCACTTAATAATGTGTTTTATATGAAATAATGTGAAAATATTGCATGCATCTATTGAATATATAATATTTATGCATGAATTAAGTGATTATTTGTTTTCGTGAAGATAAATGTTGAATTTGTTATGGTTTCTCATGAATTGGGTAGATATACATGAAGGTAGATCTAGGGTTATTAACTAGCGCATGTAATAGATAGACTGCTTCTTGAGGGTCTATAAAATTTGATCGTCGACCTTCGTGAAGGTCTAGAAACCGTTTCCTTAGAGTTTCAGTAGTGATCCCTAGAAGGATATCGATCTATACAGAGGCAAATTTGAGCTACATGAACTTAGACCACTTATCACATTGTCTCTAGATGAAGAAACCTGGTTCTAACATCCCCCAATATCGTTTTGGTGAGACTGTAGCATGTGATATGCAGGTTGTTACTGAAAGGGTGAGCAGTTAGGGTTTTGTTGGTTGGCGTGAACAACTCTAAACCTGGTTCAGGCCCCCTTAATCCAACACCATTCTTTTTGATCAAATTTTGTGAGTGAATCAACAAAGTTTGTGGATTGTCGATGGGTATTTTTCTTCCTTATCTTAGATGTTGATGGCATCAGTTGGATGGAAGTTGATGTTTTTGGTGCTACAGTTTTCTTTAATTGCATTTTATACCATTTCTGGTTTGCAAAAATATGTGATGAGATCAAGATCCAATATTTCATTAAGGGGAACCTAAAATTCAAATTTTTTTTAATAGCAACAACCTAATCAGTAATTGAGCCATATTTTGGAGGCTTCAATCCCTTGAGAATCTCTTTCACCTTGAACATAATGTAGAATGAGGGTTAAAAGTGTTTTATGATCTATTTTGGTTTCTCTGCATCTCCTTCCCTTTCAAATTCTAGGGGTTCATTTTTGGTTATCTCCAACCTAACCCGATAATCTTCCCTTTGTGCAACCTTTCCATCCATGTCTATGAATTTGGGTAGACCTTTTATGAATAATGGCTTGAAGTCTCCTATAATATTCATTAGATGATATGACATTTCCCTTGACTTTTTCTCAATCTCATTTATTAGCTTCAATTTAAAGAAAACCATATTACATTGATGGACCAAGAAAACTTTGTCATGTAGTGATATCTTTACTCGTATTTTTGTTGGGATAAAGTGAACCAATATTCTGCACTGATTTGATTTGTTCTCTAGCATTGTTTTGGAATTGTCAGCCTCCTTTCTGGTTTCTATGACAAAAGTCCATTTCTCTTGTAATAATGAAATGTGTTCCCAATTCTCATAATTTGTCGTATATTTTGAAATCTTATCCCAAACGGTGTGAAAATTCACCTTGAGGTTTTCTTGAGAGGCATGATTCTTCCTAATGGCATCCAATTCTTAGTTGACTTAATCAACCGATCTCTCTCACACTTCAACCCCTTTATTCAAATATTCAATTGTTTTTTTTTTTTTGAGCCAGTTATTCATCCTTGATATCCAATGAAGTATTGATCTTATTGACTTAATCATTTACTGACAAATTCTCCACAAGTGCAGCCAAATTGTCTGTTGGGGTATAGATGACAATAGTTTCTACACTAACCCTAGCTTTCATATCAGCCCTTTCTAACTTCAATAATAGGACTTGGTCCTTGTATTGTTGTGATTCTTGGGTGACTACATATAACTTCTTCACTAACTCCTCCTTTTTCTTCTCGACCTCCAATAGCTCTGTTGTCTAAATTAGATAGGCCTCCCACTTTCCTTGTCCCCTTATGAGCTTAATTTCTTTATTTTTCTATTATAATATCTTCTTGAATTCCTAAAACTAACTTTGACAAATAGAAATATTCAAAATTACTTTCTCTGAGTCTTCAATATTTAGAATTATCACCCCATGTAACACCCTCCTCCAATGTCTACCCAAGCAATCGGCCAACCAGGGTAAACATGCAACGAGAGGCCACTATGATATGATTCAACCTTCTAAGTCACATTAAGGAAGTGGAACTGATAGAAACACACCATACAGAAAATAATTATAAGCTATAGGACACTCAAGAGACATGTCAACCACTTGGATAGCTTGTCCCTAGGTCCCACTGATGTTCTGGATATCTTAGGCCACATTCTCTCTCATGCTATGGGAAAGGGAGTGACCAAAAACCCAAATTTGTTCTCACAAGCTTGCCTACTAGCAACCAAATACCAAAGTTGTCAGTGCTATACTAGCAACTCCAAGATTTTAGCCACTTTTTCAAGCCCAGAGCCCAAGTCACTACCCAAAATTGAACCATCTCTTCAAATCAGTAAAATAGCATGGAAATGATAGTATTAAAGTAGATACTTGTTTAAGACCTTGGCTATACCCCTACTAGCTATGATAGGCATTTTGTCAAACATATTGCAAATGTGTAATCTACAGGTGTAATTAACAGTTCTGTGCATATGGGTCTCATACTTAGCTGAGAATTTCTAAGGACCATTGATACCTCAAAACATCAACTACCATTCCATCCATTAGGTCCTAGATATGTTGATCATTCAATTACAATTAAAAACAAGATGAGAGCCACACATGTCTATTGTCATAAAACACATACATAACTAACATAATAGTAGCAAAAATAATCATGAAAGTACAACCATATAGACCACATAAAATCCATCAAAATGCTCATATAAATACAAGGAGAAATAACCTTTCATTAATGATGCAAAATCCAAACCCAGGATGGGACTTTCACGTTCCACCCGACTCTAGAATGGTTGAGCCAAATATCCACATGACATATTCCAAGCATGAATGTGGGATCTCATAGAACACATCAATCAAAAACCATCCAAGGCTTCCAGATGCCATCCACCTTAACCCATCAAAAATCTCTTCCACCTCATGGCCAGACGTCACAAAACCATCATTTGATCAACCTCTATTCCAACCATCCAGGGCTCCAAAGCGTTGGTTCCAACCAAGGCTCCAGGACTAGTAACTCAACCCATAGTTATCATCGGGCTCTAGACTATTTGTCCAACCAAGGCTCAAGGACTAGTAACTCAACCCACCAAGGGCTCCAGAGTGTTTTCCAACCAAGGCTACGGGACTACTAACTCAATCCAAGTTGTTACAAGGCTCTAAATCAGTTTTCCAACCAAGGCTCCAAGAACTAGAAACTCAACCCAAGCTAAGGAAACATGAGAACCAACCAAAAAGAAATAATGAAAGTAAACCCGCAATCACCATGGATATCCATAACATGGTAAGTCTATGCAATCTATTGTCAATCCAGGCAATCCTCCATGTTGTTGGCTTGAGGGAGCCTAACCCAGGCTCAGAGTTAATTAGCCAAACAAATCCCTACACTACTAGCCCTTTCGGCAACAGCCTGTGGAGCGCAAACTAAGGTCTCACCTGAAGCAGTATGGGGGAATGATGGAACCAAGTTTCCACACCCTTGAGATGTCTAAGGGGTCACTTTAGTCTAACTATGAATACCTTCACACAAGTCACTTCACGCACTACCCTAACCTGCGAGGCCTTCGTGATCTATTGTAATCACCTTCGCGCAGCCCTAACCAAGGGTTGAGGTGCTTTCGTGCTGTTAAAGCAACGATTTGTGCTATTTCCCCAAGTTACACCACAGATCTTACTTATCTCCTTATAATTGTTATTTAACTTCGCATAAATATATACTTTATCGTATATTCACTTAATCACACAATCATATAAGTTCGCACAACATATAAACAGTGGAATTGCAATTTATACCCAATACATTCAATGCACAAAACAAGAAATAAATACACAGGAATGGTATAAAACTTCTCTTTATTAATGCTTCAATCAATTATAGACTCAACCTGCCCTACGCACTCAGCTGTGGACTACTAGGCCTCTGCGCACTCAACTGCAGAGGCTTCTCCTACTCTACGACCCAAAGACTTGATTCGACACTTAAATAAGACTCAATTCTTCATCCTTCATTCATGACTATCATTCCATTATTTTTAACTTAGAGCCTCACTCTACTTGTACAATATCATGGTCCGCAGACCATGGGTAGATCTCTAGAGCCGACATTACATTACAAAGATGAGGGTGGACAACCCTATGACTCATTTACAAGCTCACGCTCCACGCCCACAAAATGTGGAGACTTTACATCGTATTTAGTCAAAATCTGGGTTTTAAGCCCCAAAACTTCCCTTGGAGGATCCCACACTCAATAAGCCCCCAACACAAACATTGTGACTTGCCCTTGAGTCACTTTGTCAGTGCGGAGATCTTCACATGGAGACCTCCCAACTCTACTTAAACTACTACAAGATTGACAATGCAATAAGTAGTTTCCTGTTGTATCTCCTACATGCGTTGTTCAGAGACTGTTGTATCTAAATTGCTTCCTTGCATCTACTCTTACATTCCCGACACCTAGTTATAGTCCCATGCCTCCTTTCAGCTACCTAGAGTGATAAGACTCTGCTTCCGTCAGCTAGTCAAATAGTTGGCCCACCTGTGTATGGCTTCAACCGACTGCCATTTACTTTTCCTGGAAAGAGTTCTCCATTTAACTTTACCAACTACACCACGCCTCCGTCCGTGACCTCCTTAATAACATACCATCCTAGCCAATGCATTCTAAATTTTCCCAGGAATTTATCAAACTTACTATCATACAGTAATACCAAATCATTCACCTTGAAGGTGCACAACTAAATATTTCGATCGTGCCAAGATTTTTCACACCGCTTTTGTACCTATTGGTCAAAACCATATAGAAATCGTTCTTCCTCAAGTTCCTCCAACTGCGCAAGTCTTTCCTTCAGAGCTCTGCAATCTATCATACCTGTGAGCACTACTATGCGTAGACTAGGAACGATGTATTCCATTAGCATTATGGCTTCCACTCCATATGCCAGCCGGAAAGGTGCCTGTCTCGTCAATTTCTTGCATGACATCTTATAAGCCCATAATACTATAGGTACGTGCAGGTGACAATCACTTCACTGCACATTGCATACTTTGGCCAATGCAGTCTCCAGTACTTTATTAAATGTTTCTGCATGGATAACCTTCTACACAATCATTCTCTCCACATTCTGTCATTCAACTTGAGAATCTATTTGCATAATTACCTCCCCCCAACACATGCTTATTGACCTTATCTCCCAACGTGGAGTTCATGTGCATCCACTTAGGTTGTTTTCCATATGTCGGCATCCACCTAGCTAGATGTGCATGCAGTTTATCCTACTCATTGCATTTATCTGTCAATCGCACTCTAGGCTTCCCAAAACGCATGTGCATCATTCTTCTGCATTCGTGCCAGTCCTCAAAGCTCCCTTTGTGCATACCCCACCACCTTGTGGGGGTATCACACAATACCCAATTCAAAGCCTAGAAACATTGCTTTTATGGCACCTCCCTTTCAAACTTATCTAGGAAATTATATACCTCACTTAACCCATCATAAGTAGGAAGATCCCTCACTTCTGTCGATACATAGCATAGTGATCATGTCATCATATTATAGTTCAACATGGTTACCTCGTGTAACTAATTTTTCCATCGCTCTATCTCCTCATCAGAATCTAACATATAGGAGCTTTCGCACTCCCATGAGATGCATCTGTCCACGGTGGGATTTACCCAATCTTTCTCTCACGCAATTATCTTGTAGATGCAGTCCAAATCATTCTTTCTTTCATAGTCACGCACCAGCTCTGTGTAGCGTAATCCCTCAGTAGGGTCTAAGCGTATAACTACACACAGAGACTTTTTCTCAAAAATCATCTTGCACTTCTTCAGATTAATCACCATGTTCATGTCAATGGCCCAATCAATTCCTAAGAGCGTAGGGTAGGGATCATTGTCATCAAAAATCTCTATTACTTCAAAGTCTGCTAGCATGCTCACTCCCTCAATATGCACTGTGATTCCCTGCAATCTCCCCATAGATATTATCTTTTTCTGGCTTGCCATTCGTAGCTAGATAAGGGACCATTATAGTGTAGGCCTCCCCATGTGATCCCATGTCTGCTTCGACAGAACGTTCACATCTAATCCTAAGTCTAGAATTACTTGGTTCATCTCATATTCTCCAATCTACACAATTAGCCTCATTTCTCTCCCTATCATAGTTTTGTGTTTTCCAATCTTCTGAACTACACACAGTTCTCCTGACGTGGTCCCAGCACATCTGTTAATGGGTTCCTACAATCCTTTTACAGCCTTACTGCCACACAGTAGCTTCATGCATGTTTCCAGGAACATCGTAAGCATAGATGGGTCCATTTCTAGCTCTGACCTATCTTTTCTTTCTGAAGTGGAGGCATCAATGAAGCTCTTCTTAGCTTCCATGAAGGTTTCCATAGCACGCTCCAAATAAAACTTTGCTTCTTTCGTCGGAGCCTTGCGAATTGAAGTACTATCTTCAGGCTATTTTCCTTTATCATCCCCCATCATGATTCCACTTCAGAGCACAGTGTTCACATTTGGATCTCCCTCGCGTGGCTCAGACCTCCTCATTTGCAGGTTCTAAGTCGGGGGAGGTGGTAGCGCTCCCTTGTCACATATCCTAGCTATCAACATAGGACAATCCTCCATCTCATGATCAAACAAGGTACAATACAAACATGATCGATGCGTTGGGTTCATACAATCACGGGCATAATGTCTTGGTCCTCCACAATTATAGCAAATCAATTTTCCGTGACCTCATCTAGGTCCTCCTCCACCTCAACCTCATCCACACCCCTAAAATCCGATTCACGCCACTTCTGTATTCGGGTCTAGGGGCCGCGTTTTTGCCTAAACTCTATAGGTGGGAGTTCTATCCATCATTAGCTCATAGCTTCTACAAGTGGTCTCATCGTGTCCCAGTAGCCTACAAAAGTTACAAAACGATTGTTACGAATTTTAAGTATACTTTTGTAACAAATGGCAGTTGTTCGTAGCATGCTTTCCTCCTATTTGACAAATCGCGCACCACAAAGCAGGTGCCACGCTAGGTCCTCCTTGCTCTTCTAGCCTTAACAGCATCAATCTTCCTCCCACGAGGTAATTCACAAACACATGGAAATGGTCCTTATCATGACCCTGACTCTTGCATTTTATGCACCACATATCTTCACACACTTCTGGTCAGGCTACCCTGTCCTGTTTCAAAATTTGCATCTCAAGGCATAAGTTTTTCAACTCCATGTGGATTTTTTGAACTCCCAAGTTAAGATCCTGTATTGGGGTCTCATGTAGCCTCATTTCGATCTCCAAGGCCTCTACCTAAGTCGTTAACCTCTATTGTGATAGCACGCTCATATGTGGCGTTAGCGACGCTACAAACCATTCGCGGTATTGTCCATCCATGAAATTCATATTAGCTTCGTGAATTGTACACTTCAATCTATGATCTAGCTCCCAAGGAGTCTCACCAAGTAGCATTTTGATCTCTTTGAATCCAATGATAGACTGCGCTTCTGAATTCAACCTGCTAAATTCTCTGTTTAGCACAATTTGGATATCTGTGATTCCCGCATTCGGATTATCATTAGAATGCTTAATATACCAAGTCAATGCGCAATCCTGCAGAGCACTGACCAGTGTCACTTTCTTTATATTATCATCTATAACTCCCTACACTTCCCATATGGCTCTTATCACGAACCAAAACTAGTCCGGATCTTCATTTCCTACTCCCTTGAACACAGGCAACTTTATCATGCTTTCCATATTGACTTGCGGTGGTGGCGGAGGTGGTACAGGTGAAGATGGAGGTGAAGGTGGTGAAACTACTGGCGGTGTGGGTGGGGGTGGTATGTGCGGAATCCTTTGCCTTATCAAATGGATCGCACTTCGTGGTGGGACCTTCACGAGCTCTTCCTCATCCCCTCGTGGAGGTGAAATCAAAGGGCTATTCTTTGGTCCCTTGCTTCCTTCATTTTTACAGGTTTTTCTGCTTCGCGTGGCTCCGAACATCAAGGTAATTGCATAACCCTGTTTTCACACACTAACATTTTAATCCAGATATTCAAAGACTTTACGTACTTACCTCGCGGTCCTTCGAGAAACAGTCACTCTGCTTCACTATAGTTGGTTGAAGTATCTACCGTGATCTCAATAATGAATCCTCCTATAATCTGATCGAGCCAGTGATCAACAACGTGTGGATCTTATCCTCCGATGATTCCAATCTACACACCAACTCTGGGGTCCACACAATAGGATTATTGAGTTACCACCTTACTTGGCTATATGCTAGCTTCATGATCCACTCATACAGCTCAATAGGGATATACGCGAAAAATATTTTTTGGATCTCTATGTATAGGTAGCAGTCTAACCACTCTTCTTTTGTCAACCATGGATTCCTGTTCTCCTGCGTCGTGAACTCGTGAATTCTTTTGTCCAACCAACCTTTGATTTCCTTCTTAGTTGGATTCCAATGATACGACATCAAACATCTCTATGCAAATTCCGGTCCTGGCAATGGAACCATTTTTTGGCTTGAGGGGGCCTGACCCAAGTTCAGAGTTAATATCCAAACAAATCCCTACACTACTAGCCCTTTTGACAACAACCCATGGAGTGTGGACTAAGGTCTCACCCAAAGCAGTATGGGGGGATGCTAGAACCAAGTTTTCTCACCATTGAGATCTCTGAGGGGTTGGTTTAGTCCAAATGTGAATACTTTCACGCAGGTCACTTCATGCACTACCCTGACTTATGAGTCCTTCACAATCTGTTATAATCACCTTCGCATAGGCCTAACCAGGGCTGAGGTGCTTTCGTGATGCTAAAGCAACGATCTGTGCTATTTCCCCAAGTTACACTGCAGATCTTACTTATCTCCTTATAACTGTTAGTTAACTTCACATAAACAGATACTTTATCTTATATTCACTTAATCACACAATCATATAAGTTTGCACAGCATATAAACAGTGGAATTGCAATTTATACCCAATACATTCAATACACAAAATAGGAAATAAATACACAGGAATGGTATAAAAATTCTCTGTATTAATGCTTCAATCAGTTACAAACTCAATCTGCCCTACGCACTCAGCTATAGGGGTCTGTGCACTTAGCTACGGACTACTAGGCCTTTGCGCACTCAGCTGCAGAGCCTTCTCCTACTCTACGACCCAAAGACTCGACTTAACACTTAGATAAGACTCAATTCTTCATCCTTCATTCATGACTATCATTCTGTTATTTTGAACTTAGGGCCTCACTCTAATTATACAATCACATGGTCCATGGACCATGGGTATATCTATAAAGCCAACATTACATTACAAAGATGAGGGCGGACAACCCTATAACTCATTTTCAAGCTCACGATCCGTGCCCACAAAACGCAGAGTCTTTAAATTGGATTTAGTCAAAATCTGGGTTTTAAGCCCCAAAACTTCCCTTGGGGATTCGCGTGCCCAAAACATGCCAATGACATATCAAAACCAAGAAACCATATGCATGTGTCATGCATGCCAAAGCTAGTGAAGGAAGCACACATGCAACTTAGTACCTGCAAGCAAATCTGATGTAGTTGTTGAACCGGATGCCTTCTTTAACTTTCCTACTCTTCCTTTTCCTTCTTACTCCAAGAATCCAAGTATGCCATGCCCACCAAGAGTGCTCCAAGAAAACTCTAAGTCTCCAAGAGTATGAGAGAGAGAGAATAATGAGAGAGCTCCAAAAATGAACTGACAAAAGATTACTAATTGATCCTCATAAGCCTTTTCATGAATGAGGCCTCTATTTTCTTCATTTTCCATTATTTTCCTTCAATTTCATCCTCACATGTAACCTGTGACCTTTCACCTCCATTTTCTCCTAATTTGCATTATTTTCATAAATAATTGTGCCAAAATTCCATTTTACCTTTCCAAATCCTTAGCCAATGCCTTTTCTAATTTCCTTAGCCATAAACAATCACAAGTGATCCCCATCACTAGTATTTTTCCTAACATTTAGATTGGAATAAGTGTCCCATCATCTGTGGTTATTATTTTGCCTTTATTTACATGGAATTTTCACCAAGGCTATTACAGAACCCTCCCCCTTCGGGGAACACCGTCCATGGTGTTCAACAACACCTATAACCACAAAATGTTGTAAGTAAAATATATACTACCGATGGAGCTTTATAACTTAGCTCGATGTAGTATTTACAATGATCACCCTGTTGAAGGTAAACCAACATAATAACATAACATCATAACAACATACCACATAGTGTAGCTTTATAACATAGCTCGTGGCAGTATTTACATCCATATACATATGTACATAAACCAACATCATCAAAACATATACCAAAATACCAAACCATAACTGCTTTGTCTCAATCGGAAAACAAGGAAGGATACATAGCCTGCATCTGATCTTTCATCTCCCATGTAGCTTCATCAAGTCAAAAGTGCTTCCACTGCACCTTAACTTGCTCTATTTCTTGGTTCCAGGGCATGAGCACCTTTTTCTGCTATATACGCCAAGGCGCCGATTGGTTCTGCATTTAGTTCCACTTGTAATACAAACCATTCAATCACATGATCAGCATCCTTAACATACTTCTTAAGAAAAGATACATGAAAAACATCATGGGCTTTCACTGTTGGAGGTAATGCAATTTGATAGGCTACTAACCCAATCCTATCGATAATGTTGAAGGGTCCATAAAATTGTGGTGCTATAGTGGCACAAGATCCAATCAGCAAGGATCTCTTTATCGATTTGATGTGAAAGTACACAGATTCCCCAACCTAGAACTCCTTGAACAACTTGTTCCTATCTGTATAACTCTTTTCCTATCATGTGTTTCCTTTAGATTCTTATTGATTACCTGCATTTCTTGTTCCATGTCTACCAACGTATCTGGTCCAATCAACACCTTGTTAACCAGATCACTCCAACTGATGGCAGTGTTACAACTCCGCCCATACAATGCCTCAAAAGGAATCATCCTTAATGACTCCCGATAACCATTATTGTACACGAACTCAACCAGTGGAAGATACTCTTCCCACTTCCATCGTTGATGCATCACATACATTCTCAACATGTCCTCCAGTATCATGTTGACCCTCTTTTTCTATCCATCAGTCTGCAGATGATAATTTGTGCTAAAGGAAAACTCTATGCCCAAGCCTACAAACAACTCCTTCCAAAAACTTGGAAGTGAACTTCGCATCCCTGTCTAACACAATATTTTTTGAAACACCATGCAATATGACCACATCTATGATAAATACCTGTGCTACATCACTAGCTAAGAATGTAGGCATAACCGGAATGAAGTGTACAACCTTTGTCAAACTACCCACAATGGCCATGATGGAACCAGGTTGTCTCACTATCTTCAAAACACCTGTAATGAAGTCCATGTAAATGACCTCCCATTTCCACTCTAGAATTGTGATCAGTTGTAGTAGTCCACATGGATGCCTACATTCTTCTTTCACTCACTAACAATCAAAACATCAAGCCATAAATTTTTCTACATCCCTCTTCTACTCCAACTAATGGGAGTGTTACAACTCCGCCCATACAATGCCTCAAAAGGACTCATCCTTAATGACTCCCGATAACCATTATTGTACACGAACTCAACCAGTGGAAGATACTCTTCCCACTTCCGTTGTCGGTGCATCACATACATTCTCAACATGTCCTCCAATATCATGTTGACCCTCTTTTTCTATCCATCAGTTTGTAGATGATAATTTGTACCGAAGGAAAACTCTATGCCCAAGCCTGTAAACAACTCCTTCCAAAACTTGGAAGTGAACTTCGCATCCCTGTGTAACACAATATTTTTTGGAACACCATGCAATATGACCACATCTCTGATGAATACCTATGCTACATCGCTAGCTAAGAATGTAGACATAACCAGAATGAAGTGTGCAACCTTTGTCAAACTACCCATAATGGCCATGATGGAACCATGTTCTCTCACTATCTTTAGAAAACCTGTAATGAAGTCCATATAAATGACCTCCCATTTCCACTCTAGAATTGTGATCAGCTATAGTAGTCCACCTGGATGCTTACATTCTTCCTTCACTCACTAAAAATCAAAACATTAAGCCACAAACATTTCTACATCCCTCTTCAAATTTGACCAAAAATAAAATTTCTTCACTGCAGTTAATGTCTTATGATAACCCAAGTGACCTAAATAAGGTTTCATGTGAAACTCTCTCAATATCACCTTCTTGAGCTCATTGTTATCCAATACATATATCATGTCTTAGAACCTAACCAACCTATCTCCTATAAGACAATAATCCATACTATATTCACCTGCACTTGTACTTATACCTATTCTTGTACCTATTGTCTAGTCAATTTAGTGTCCTAAATTGCTCTACTAAATTATCAATCTAGGTATCGTAAACTGATGAAGTGTGGTGCACCATATGTGCTTAGTTAACATTTTTTCTTACTTCGTTGTTTTATAGTTTATGGTTTTTTGGGGGGTTTTGTTTCTTATGTTAGAACCTAGTTTCTAAAGAAAATATAAAATGAAACAAATCAAAACTTTGAACACTTAAATTAATAGAAGCTGGCAAAATATCTAAGAAAAGAAAGAAAGAAAAACAAATCAAGTCCCATTCATAACTTCACATATTGCCAATTTCATTCTTAAGGAACTAAAAAGACTCAATGAGACATGAACTGATGTAATGAGTATCCTACTAAGCAAAAAGCAAAAATATGTAAAGAAAAACTAATCTATTGTGTTCTCTATGCTCCAATTCACCAATCGGAAAATAGGAAGACTACTTTCTTGGAATATTTTGTCAAGCATAAATTACACATTTAGATAAATCTACAATCAACCGAAAGTAAGAACATGTAAAGAAAAACTAATCTATTGTGTTCTCTATGCTCCAATTCACCAATTGGAAAATAGGAAGACTACTTTCTTGGAATATTTTGTCAAGCATAAATTACACAGTTAGATAAATCGACAATCAACCAATTGAACACACTTGCATGAATTAAAATTGCATGAATGGAAAATCTAAACTATCAAACTTGAAAGTAATAAAATGACATACTTGAATGAAATCAAAGAAAAACTTCAAAACAAAATCTACTCTACCTTACATTTTAATGTGCTCCATGACATCTACTTCACATCTCCTTCCATGTTGAGAACATCAAAGCTTTATTCAAATTATTCAAAATTAAAAATTACAACAAAGCTCTCCAAAGCCATCAAAGAAGAACTACAAGCTCCAAGTTAAAGAGCTACCAAAAAGCTACAAACTTAAGAACTAAAAAGCTAAGCTCCCAAATGAAGGAGAGAGATCTCCTATTTATACAAAAAGATAAGAAGCTATCTCATTAATGAGAGTCCATGAATCTCTCCCTCTACCTCTAGAGTCCTAATCAAAATGGGAACTGATAAGACACATGTATTCTTAGAGTTTCAATACAATTAATATATGTGACACATATCCTCATGATCTCATGATTCTCTCCACTCAAATTTTAATTTGGCTTTAGAGTGCCACATAAAGGTCTTCTAGAATCCTCCTTTTGACCTACACATGTCAACAATCTCAACCCACTTATTAGATATAAGCATATGCACATTATTTTCTAATTTTTAATCACAAATTCACTTTAAAAAGCTAAGAATTAATATAGTTTGGAAAAACATAAATGTGGCCTAATAATAATGAAAGTGGGATGAATGTAGTGACATAGTAGTGAAATGGAGGTGATATAATGGATATAATAGTGAAAGTGTAATGGAAATGAATGACATTTTAAAGACCCAACATACCCCCCAACTAAAGCTATTGCATGTCCTCATGCAATATATATTAAATTAATTCTTTTGACCCTTGAGCTTTGGCTTAACTTTGCATGATATCATTTGATAACTTCATACTTTCGCAAAGTGTTTTTCTTGAATTGCAACATGGTTGATTCTTGTGTAACAACCATATTTTGTTGTTGCATTCTATTTTTATCTTTGAACTTTGCATAATGATATTTTGATTATTGTTGCAAAGTATATCTTTATTGGATTGCATGATGGTTGGTTCTTGTGTGACAACCATGATTGTGTTTGTATCCAATTTATCCTTTAAACACTTTTTGAAAAGCCATTGTGTGCTCATAATAACAATGTAATAGTTAATATATTTTGGAAGTATGTGAGCTCCTGAATATGATATGGACATGGCAAGATATGAATATGAATCTATTTCCCCCCCAACTGATGGTATTGGCAATTTTATGAAATGGGGAAGAGAAATGTTTTCCAACAATTATCATTCTAGCTTTTTACGGAATTCTATGATCAAAAGTTAGAAAATGATGTACCTTAACTTACCCTTTGGAATGGATGAATTGTATGTGTGGTGGCTTAAAAAAATTTTATCATAATCTTCTTCAAGTGGCTGAACAAGAAGAGTCATAGATAAAGAGATAAGATGACTTTTTATTGCTTCTACTAAAACTTGTTGAATCTGCTCCAAAATGCTGAAAATAATAGTCTTCATGTTTTCAAAATTCATTGGCACAATTCCTACTATGTGAAAAGATGTTCTGATATTGAACATAGCAGGAAATTGTTGACTTAGTGGCCATTAATGGATGTCACTGGTCAACACGAGAACTCTCACCATTGATGACAATGAGAGTCAAGATGCCCAAACACATCTTGCTAGGTACGAATAGTTTTGCCGATGTCGAGTCACCTAGAAGATCTAATGAACAGGGGAAATTAATGTATTCCCATTATTTGTCAGCATGAGAACTTGCCATTAATGCATGCAAGCCTCAAAGTGTCTTTACAGGGAACTTAGACTCAAAGGACTATGGACTCAATAATTTGCATTGAAGTAGGGCTTATTTGTGAAATGAAAATGACAAGAAAGGGAAGATGAAAATGGAATATGGCAATGGAGAGTAGAAATGGCAATGGGCAATAAGCATGTGAATGAGCCTCTTGCTTTTATTTGTGGGTTATGAATGGACAAAAGGAAATGGAAAGTGTATGTGAATGTAAATGGAAAATATGAAGAGAAATGAGGTGAATGGTTTATTATGAAGTATAGATGTAATAGAGACAATAGTATCTAAAAGTTTTTTTCAAGTATTTGGATCTAATTTGGCATTAGCATATTCCCTCTTTGTTGTTGATCATCCTTTTATGAAACAAATTGGTCTCTTAGAGAGACACCATTCACTTGTAGTCATTTGTCCTTCCTCCTGGAACCTACAAAAAAACTAATACTTCTTCTGCAATAGAATGTAAGATTATCAAAGGAGAGAGGTGATCAATCTCTCTAGTTATGATATTTACACACAAAACTAAGAATTTGTATTAATGAAACAAGTTCTCAAACGAAAAATAAAAAGAATTTATACCTACTTTGGAATTGGTGCCTCAAGTTGAATGTTGTTTCTTTTCAGCAATTTATTTCATTATTTACTATTTCAAACTATAATGATGGATTTCTCATTGTGTAGATCTTGTTGAGATCTTTCCAATGACACTTGAATCATCAAAATTTGATTTTGTATGAGAAAGTTAGGTTGATTTGAACAATGAGATTTTTCAGTTGCAAATTGATGTTTGGCTGTGGAATTGGAGAATAGCTACGGAATTGGACTTTAGCTGCAGAAGGTGTATAGTTTCTGTAGCTAAAAATCTTGAATAAAAATTTATCCATTCATCTTTCATCATCAGCCCAAAATTAATCAATACCTTCAAAAATGTGAGCAAATAACTTATACATTTCATTAATTCAATTTTATTTTTTTATTTTTTTTGACATGCGGCGATTAGTGTGGTGACTTAGTGATAACACACACCTTGACTTCCCTTTGATCGGGGTCTTTTCATTGACCTGGATCAAATGGATAGGACACCATCCAAGTACTGACAGTTTCCCAACTACTACCATGTGGCTCGTTTCGTCTCTTGACCCCTGTAACCTACAAAAGTATGAAAATGGTTGTGGAATTATCAGTTAATTCTGGAACAAAGCTGCATTCCGTAGCTAAAAAATAACCAACCATCAATTTTACACATATTTGGATACTTGTATCGTGCATAGCTTTTTATTTCTTCCGCACTTTCCTATGGAGTTTCTGCAACCTTAAAAGTAAGTGATTCATCTTTAAAATGGAGATTTTCAATTGAAACAAAACCAACCAAAAAGATATCGATCGCTTCTATAACTAAAAATGCCAGTTTTACTACACAATAAGCCCTAGGTTTACGATATAGACAGCAAATAAAGTCCTATAAATAATCAAGGATACCAAGGTCATGCTCAATAATAACATAGTTGTTTGGCCTGAGCAAGGACTGGACTATTTGTGCAGCTTTATGCTACAACAATACATTGTTTTGAATCCAAGTATGTATTTGCAACTCTCTGTAATTCTCCACCAAAAATATTAATACATTAATTGTTCAATCTGAAGTGGTTTCATGACATAAGATGTGAATTGAGAGTGCGTATATGAATCACAGATTTTTTTTGGTGCAATAAATTCCTAACAGTTGACTGGAACTTCGATTGATCGTCTGCGGTTTGTATGACACATTGGATTTAGGATTCTCCACATTTGTATTGTCTACAAGATTTGGTTTCAATAAACTAGCCAGTGTGCATATAAACGTTGTTGTCCCTGTTACATTTTCTCCCAACATTTAACCAGAAGTAACGGAACAGGTACAAATGGGTGGTGAGAGACATGTTCAGACTGTTCTTTGTTCATTAATAAAAAAACCTTTTTTCTCATGCATTCAGTGACACGGTGGATGACCTGGTAGCTAGGGAAATCAGATCTGGGTGGATTTCTTAAAGAAATCGGAATACAGCTGCAACTGTTTAAAAAAAAAAAAAAGCAAATGTTTTTCCTCACATAGTTAGTGAAATGGGGCTTCAAAGAATTGAGGAGATCTCCCAAACCACTTCAAATTCCTTCAAACAATTTCTAGGTTATCCAATTGACCCTACTGCTGAAAAAACCCATGTTTTATGTTTCCAAAATTCATGTCCATTTCGCTGGATATTGCAATTAAAGTTTGACATTTTTCAATGTTTTGCATTTTTCCTGAGTTGCTGCATTTGGCTGTGAAATGAATTTTTGAGAGAAAAATTGTTTTCAGACATACTCTCAACGTATGAACCAGTCAAAAAAATCTCTAAAATTTCATATAATTGTCCTACAGCATCAGAAGCAATTGCCTTTCCAAGTCAACTCAACCCTATTTCAATATCAGCAATAGTTTTGTTGGTAAATCACTGAAGGCTTGGGATGGTGACTTAATTACATTTTCAAGATGCTTTGAAAGCATCTTCACAAGATGTTCTAATCCAATTATGTATGCTATATGTTTATAATCTGGATTATTTGAAAAATATTCCAGCTTTCTTCGTCTTGCAATAACCATGTCAACACTTTTGTTGATATCTGCTTGAGAGAGATTCACAACACCAACCCAAGGAAACTGCAAACACTATTTTGAAAGCCACACAAGAGTTTTTTTTTTTTCAATTGTCCTCATCTTATTTTCTTTACAACATTCCAAGCAATTTGATATGTTGAATTTGAACTTTTGATTTTTTTTTTAAACGTTCTTGCATGATTGTTTCAAGGCCAAAGCTCAAATAGGAATGCAGATTTTTTATTGAGGCCATAGCAGAAACTGGAATTGGTGATAGCCATTGATTGTTTTTCTTTTCTCTGAAATTGTGAAATTTTATAAGAATGATTAATGATTTTCAATTTTAGGCAGCAAAGACTTCAAGTAAAATATGTTAAAAACAGAACTTTGACTAGGTCTTAACCTGATTTTTTATCAATCTGAGCTGGGTGACTAGGATAGGATCCATGTCGGGATGATTCTGGAGATGCCCGTGTAGTTGGTTTCTTCATTGAATGCCTGTAACCTACTAAACCTTGGAATTAGTTGTGGAATTCATAGTTAGCTACGGAATCAGTCTGCATTCCGCAGCTAATTTGCAAAATCTTATTAAAACAAGACACAGTGTTTTGAGGGTCACTACAAACCATAATCAGTCAATCTTGGAAAACCGAATCTATCAAAGCAGTTGGATTTTTATTTTTTTTTTTTTTTTTTTTTTTATTGAATCAAATGAAATGATGAAGTATATTTGTCCCCTTTTTCTCTCTCCTTTTTTTTTTAACATAAAAATTCTTTTTTTGATCCTCCGAATCACACAAAGTGCAGGAGGAGAGGATACTCAAGAAATTATTAATTCTTTTTTTTTAATGTAATAAATAAGGTCTCCTAATTACACTTCGCCGGCAATGGCACCAAAATGTCTAGTCAATTTATATCCTAAATTGCTCTACATAAATTATCAATCTGGGTATCATAAACTGATGAAGTGTGGTGCACCATATGTGCTTAGTTAACCATTTTTCTTACTTCGTTGTTTTATAGTTTATGTTGTTTTTGGGGGTTTTGTTTCGTATGTTAGAATCTAGTTTCTAAAGAAAAGTGAAAATGAAACAAATCAAAACTTTTAATAGTTAGATTAATCTAACCCAGAAAAATATCTAAGAAAATAAAGAAAGAAAAACAAATCAAGTCCCATTCATAACTTCACATATCACCAATTTCGTTCTTAAGGAACTAAAAAGACTCAATGAGACATGAACTTATGTAATGAGTATCCTACTAAGAAAAAAGTAAGAACATGTAAAAAAAAACTAATCTATTGTGTTCTCTATGCTCCAATTCACCAATCGGAAAATAGAAAGACTACTTTCTTGGAATATTTTGTCAAGCATAAATTACACAGTTAGATAAATCTACAATCAACTGAAAGCAAGAACATGTAAAGAAAAACTAATGTATTGTGTTCTTTATGCTCCAATTCACCAATCATAAAATAGGAAGACTACTTTCTTGGAATATTTTGTCAAGCATAAATTACACAGTTAAATAAATCTACAATCAACCAAAAGCAAGAACATGTAAAGAAAAAATTATCTACTGTCTTCTTTGTGGTCCAATTCACCAATCAGAAAATAAGAAGACTACTTTCTTGGAATATTTTTTCAAGCATAAATTACACAAATAGATAAATCTACAATCAACCAAAAGCAAGAACATGTAAAGAAAAACTAATCTATTGTGTTCTCTATGCTCCAATTCACCAATTGGAAAATAGGAAGACTACTTTCTTGGAATATTTTATCAAGCATAAATTACACGGTTAGATAAATCTACAATCAACTGAACACACTTCCCTGAATTAAAATTGCATGAGTGGAAAATCTAAACTATCAAACTTGAAAGTAATAAAATGACATACTTGAATGAAACCAAAGCAAAACTTCAAAACAAAATCTACTTTACCTTACATTCTAATGTGTTCCATGACATCTACTTCACATCTCCTTCCATGTTGAGAACATCGAAGCTTTATTCAAATTCTTCAAAATTTTCATAAAGTACAACAAAGCTCTCCAAAGCTTTCCAAAGCCATCAAAGAAGAACTACAAGCTCCAAGCTAAAGAGCTACCAAAAAGCTACAAGCTTAAGAACTAAAAAGCTAAGCTCCCAAATGAAGGAGAGAGATCTCCTATTTATACAAAAAGATGAGAAGTCGTCTCATTTATGAGAGTCCATGAATCTCTCCCTCTATCTCTAGAGTACTAATCAAAATGGGAACTGATAAGACACATGTCTTCTTAGAGTTTAAATACAATTACGAGATGTGACACATATCCTCATGATCCCATGATTCTCTCCACTCAAATTGAAATTTAGCGTTAGAGTGCCACATAAAGGTCTTCGAGAAGCCTCCTTTTGACCTACACATGTCAACAATCTCAACCCACTTGTTAGGTATAAGCATATGCACATTATTTTCTAATTTTTAACCACAAATTCACTTAAAAAGGCTAAGAATTAATAAAGTTTGGAAAAACATAAATGTGACTCAATAATAATGAAAGTGGGATGAATGTAGTGACATAATAGTGAAGTGGAGGTGAAATGGAGGTGATATAATGAATATAATAGTGAAAGTGTAATGGAAATGAATGACATTTTCAAGATCCAACACCTATACTTCCACCTATACCTGTACCATTATTTGTACATGTACATGTACCTGCATGATGTTGCAACCTATACACAATCTCCATATACCTAACACCTTATTGACCTACCTGCAAGATCCCATCCTGTAAGTCCATCCCATAAGAGCTCATAGCTACCAGCTAATTTACTTGTACCCATCTACTGAGAGCATCTACCACCCTGTTCTCTTTACCTTTGATGTACCTGATCTCTACATCAAACTCATTAATCGTGGCCAACCATCTAGCCTACCTGGTGTTCAGATTTGGTTGGTCAAACAAATACCTCAATCCAATATGATCACTCATATGTACAAACCTCCTGCCAAGAAGATAATGTATGGTCAGTGCCAATATTGCAGCAAGAATGCTGCAACTCCTAGGCTACCAACTTTACTTTTATCAACCCAGTTGTTCGTTACAAACTTGAAAGCGTCAGTGCTATATGCATAAGTACTAGTTTTCACTACAGGTTGTCACTTGGTCAGTCGGTGCAAGATCACTAGGAGATCAAGCCAACTTCTATAGATTTTAAAAGAAGCTCTATGTGTGATGAAAGGAAAGAAAAATTACTCTACATACGCTATTCTAACTGTAGAAAGGAGAAAGATTGGAATGTAAAGCAAAACCTAGTAAACCCTAATTAACAAGTTAATTCTACTTTTGCCAAAAACACTATGAAAACAATGAAAGAAATATCATTACCTACTCAAAGAAGTAAACAACATCTAACCATGCTATTTCTGGAAGTAAATAAGCAAAAAACATAATTTTGGATTTTTATGTGAATTGAACATGCATCTAATTTATTGTGTGTGAGTGTGGAAAAAAACAGGTGGTGTTAGAGGGCAGTTTTGGAGCTTTGGATGATGTAGGATGGTGTGCATGGGTCCTGGGAGGTCTTAGGTGGCCTCCTGGAGGTTTTTTCCACACTCGGCCTTCAAAAGAAAGCCTACAAGAAAAACTACGGGAGGACATAGGAAAACTATAGGAGGCCTATAGGAGGACGCTGAGAGAAATTTTCGTTGTTTTGAGGGTGTGAGAGTGGGTAGAAAAGGTGGATGAAGGTTGGAATGAGGTGTTAGGGTGCCTAAGGTCTATCATGAATCACTAGGAGAGAGAAATATGATTAGGTTTGCTCAAGGAGAGAGGAAGAAGTTCTATGAAAAATGAAGGAAATTGGGGCAGAATTGAGGTGATATTTGGGAGAACTATAGAGCATGGATCAGATGGAGGGTGTGATTGCTGGTAAGCTGGCCTACTGTTGGAAGAGATCTGCTGCATATAAACTGACAGTCAACCAAGAAAATCAAGCAACCAATGAAATGAGTGCATCCTAGGAAAAATAGAGTTTTGCATTAAAATGGCCTAAACTATGATGTATAGAAGGAAATGTTGGGAAATGTTGTAAGAAAGGAAAGCATGCAAAAGGACTATTACAAATTAGGAAGTGAACATGATAAAGAAGATATAAAGCAAATCAAAACTAGACTATCAACCTACTAGACAGCTGCAAACACTAGAAGTCCTAGGAATTAGGAAAATCTGTGTTTTTGGGGCAGCAAGAGAGTCCAAGGCACTGTTGCTAGCCTTTTGAATCTTCTCTGATCACTGCTTAACCTACTACAGAAAGCAAAAATGGAAGCAAGCTACTAAATCATCAAAAGCAACCTATTCTTAACCATAAGAGAAATACATCTAACAGCAAACTAATCTACAAACTAAAGTAAAGCATACAAATACAAGTAAAGAGAAGCTTGGCTACTTGGATTGGGCCCTAACCCAAGAGCTTCAGCCCTCTGAGGTAACTCAATGCTAGCTCAAAAAGGATTCCATATTTATTATCAAAAAATAGCAAGATAACATAAAACTGTCATAAAATAGTAAGCTCGAAATTTGAGTAGAGTTTACATAAGAAAAAAAAAAAGTCAACCCTAGTGAGGCCCTAGGCCTCTCTACTTATACATATGAAGCTACCAATAGCTTCCTTAAAATTAGGGAGGCTTGGCTCCCAAAACTCAAGATAACTATCAATCATCTTCAACTTGCTCGGTTGCCTTCTAGTGCATGATTCGACTGCTTGTACTCCGAGCTGAATGAAGGGGAATTCAAAGTGAGGAGAAACAAATGAGGGGGATTCCCTCCTATAAGTCCTCTCCTCTATCTACTTCGAGTTATTGTTGTTGTTTAACCACTAGATCCTTGACTTTGACCTCGAAATCCATCAATAATCTACATTAAATACATGTTACATCACATGGCATAATAACTAACTCAACTCACCCTATAAGCATAAATATAATCAGAAAATCATACAATAAGCTAAGAGAATGGTTGATTTGACTAGGTTATGAGGTAAAATGAGCCCATATAATTACCCATTTGTGAGGCTCATCATCACCCCCTACTAAAGGTGTTTCTCATCATATGAGCAACCTAGTCAATCTCTTAGTCTTTCATGGCCCTAGTGGCCTCCCTAGCATTCTAGGCTTCTGATGTGGTCTGCTCATCTTCTCCATAGAATCCTACCTTTTTGTCTATGTCCTTCAACGGCTCCTTCTCCTCGTCTTCTCTTCTGTCTTCCAGAATGCCTAATATGAGTGGAGGACTCAATTTGAGACCAATCCAGTTGACCTTCAACCTTTGCATGGAGCACTTGTACATTGGCACTCCTTTTAATGTCTCCTTCAACCTCATGGGGGAATGGTATTCTCTGATCTACAAGTAGTGGGGTAGGGTGTTCCATCTTCTCATGCATGCATGCACACAGTCATTCCCAAGTAGCCTAAGCATATCTTCAAAGTGTGCAATGGCTTTCTCCTAATTGGCTATATATTTAGGGATGATTTGAGGGTCATTGGCAAGCAGGTTGTGTGTGTTAATGAGTGCCATAGGATTAGATGGATCAGCTCTTATCATCAATGGTTCATTCTGCTCTTTTATTAACAATCTTTTCATTTCTACTGCCCTCAATTCTTCATGGTTCATCCATGACACCATGGTCATTAATTGCAAATCCCCTAGCTTGGAATTGGGGTCCCACACATTCAGGTCTGTGAGGGCCATGTTGTGTAGATAGAACTCTACCATCTTTGCTTTGTCCTTGGAGGTGCTTTGGTCACACAAATCCATGAACTGTCTATAGTCTTGGAAAGGCATTATGTCTCTTTGTGCCAAAGTTTTTATTTGGAATTGAAGCCATTGATCCTTCAGATAGAGGCCATAAAATTTGGTTGGTGTTTTGCATTGTAACGCTTCTATGGATAAGCTAGCCATGTATGCCAAATGAGTCTCTTTCTCCAGTAGTTGCCTCCTTAGTAATTCATTCTCATTCTCAAGGTGGCTTCTTGTAATGGCTTCTCTATCTCTGAGAGCTCTTAATTCCCTGCCCATTTCCCTAAGTTTGTCTTCCATGTGGCCAATATCCTTAACGCCTTTAGACTTGACTATCTACATCTACCTATGTATTCTCACTCTCTCTTTTTCCAATTTGAAAAACAGTGGAATTGCAAATTTCTATGGGATTATCTTACCTCCCTCAAGTAGTCTATAATAGGATTCAAGATTAGGCTGAGGGTCAGGTTCTTGTAGCTCTTTTGCTTCCTCTTTCACCTCTGTCTATTCTCATACATTTTCCTCACGTTTTTGTGCCTCCTATGGTTTGGACAGTGTCTCATGTAGGACTGTTTTAGCCTCCTGTAGGTCTAGTTTGGGGTCCTGTGGAATTTCCTTTCCCTTCCATGTAGAATATCTTGTAGTCTTCCTTTCATAGGTTATGGGTCTTGGAAGGAGATTCTTTCACCTTGGCAGATGGTGAATCTTTAATGTTAATGGGAATCTTTGATGAGGGCCGAGGTTTTCCTATTTTAATTCTGTTACTCTTCCTTGCCCTGAAATACATGGAGGTTTTTCTTTTCTTCTTCTGCTTCTACTTGACTGGTGTACTGAAGGTAGTGAGGGCAGTTGCTGCTTCTTTTTCCAAAGTTTCAAGGGACTCTTTTCTTTGATCTACCCTCTCTGCCTCCTTTTCTCCCTCTTCTGTCTCTTTTTCCTCCTCCTGCTCTGTCTCTTTTTCTACCTCATGTTTTGTCTCTTCATTTCTCCCCTCCTCTATTTCTTTTCTTTCTTCCTTCCTCTCTTGCTCTGTTATGTCACTACTGGCTTCATCTTATCCTCCTTGCTATTCTTCCTCCTCACTGACAGCAGGACTAACATCATAGGTTATTGCTTTGATGTCATCCTCAGCTGTCATATTTCTAAAAACTTCCCATGCTATAGGGATTGTAAGGGTATGGATGGCTTCTTCTATTAGGATCTTGATTAAGCCATGGTGAGTTAGCTGTTTTGAATTTCCTTCTTGTACCTTGGTGTTGGAGTCAATGAGGGACTAAAGGAGAAAGGAAGGGATACTGAGCTTTTGATGTGCTGGGGTATCCATGCCATATGTCAATTCTTGGAGGATTTTGAAATGATATCCATAAATAATGTTGTGCCTCCCCTCACAAGAAATGTATTTGATCACTTGGTAGCTAACCTCATCCCAAGGATATGGTTCACTATCCCTCCTAATTCCATTTTTGTCTTCAACAGGGGTTTCATTATCTTGGAAAAATTTCCTCTTGGCAGTCTGGCCAATTATTTTCTCATCTTTACTCCAAGGCAGCCCAAGAGGAAGAGTATTGACCCTACTAATGAATACAAGGGTAATTTCAATGGAGAGGCCTCTAATGGTTACAGTAGCATGAGTTCTTGTGTGAGGGACTAAAGAGAGAGAAAATTCATGGGCAATTTGATCATCAAACCCTCTAAACTTCTCAAAGAAATTCATCCAGTTTGCCCTTGTAAATATTTCCACCACTTGAGGATGTGCATGGATTCTAGTGGAGTTAGTGGATACTTTTCTCATAAACCCCCCTGTCATACTACCTGTACTTCTTTTGAAAAACTAGATATGGAGGTTGAGACAAAGAATTTTGAGTGAAATAGAAAAATAGAGGGGACTGTGTTTTTTTTTTTTTTAAACAGAAATTTTTAATGTATTTCTACCCTCTTAAAAACCCATTTTATCTTCAATTTGAGACCAACTCTTTCACATTTTAATATTCAACATAGGGCATTCATGAACCCTACCTCTTTAGACTAAAATTTGTGCCCAAAATCACATTTCCTCCCTTAAAAATGGCTCATTTTCCCTCCTGTAGAAGCTTGTTGTCCCTCCTATAGATTTCTTATAGGTGCTCTTGTAGAAAACCTGTAGGGCTCCTGTAGAAGATGTCAAGAGCAAAAACATGGAGGAAATCAATGGAGGGTGGTGGATACGAGGCTGTGGGGGCATAAGAAGACTATTGTGTGGCTGCATTACGAGGAGAAACTAAAGAAAATGTGGTGAGAATGCGCAGGGAGGAGTGTTCATTACCTTTTATGCTTGTTTTCAATTATGAGTACTGAGTTGGTAGGGTGTACGTTGCCCAGATTAGGACCTTTGGTCCCCACCTGCTTGGTCATCATGACCCCCCTCATAATCATCCCCTCATTACTGCATCAAAGTTAACTCTTCCTCCCACTACCTGTCCTTCGTATATTTTTCTTGAGTTGACTGTGCGCACGTGTGGGTGATATCTCAGTTAAGTGGAGTCAACTAAATGAAGGTGGCCAAGTTAACTGGCCACCTTTACCTCTTTTTATTTCAACCATCTTGTTGCCTTCATATGATTCATAATTACACAAATGCAAATAGAAGAGTGACTTAGCTACTTACCTATAATCCAAGAGTATTTGTTGCCATCCACTGTGAGGTGTTGTGGCTTTCTCTGCTGCATGCCTTCATTTTTCATCATGCATGTTGTCTCTGCTTGTTGATGTGTTGTTGTGTGTTTTTGTAGGTTCTTCTTTTGCTAGATCTGAGCTGCATGTGCCTTTTCAACCTTCAGATGTGTTGTCCCTTGCTGGTGGTGCTGGACTTCTATGGGATCAGCTGCTACAGGAATTCCTACAGGATCTCTGGTAGCTGCTTCTCCCCTTGAAACTTCAGCTATTTCCCTATTCTTGGAGCTCGAGAATGATGCCAAAGGTGGAGGTGAATGATGGAGAGATAGTAGGTAAGCTTCAAGTACAGTTAATGGTGCCTTTTCCTCCTTTTATTTTTGATTTTTTTCAAAACTGAAAAAATGTTTTTCTATGTTTTTCTTGGAAAGGAAAAAAATAATAATGATGCTTGGAGTGTGATGCAGGCTTGGAAATGATGGCAAGGAGGTTTGAAGATGGTAAGAGGGATTATATGTGTGAGGAGGTCTTCCTGAATTCCCCTAAGCAGGACCAACTTCAGAGACTCAGGGTCAAGTGTAGACCTGGCCCTTTTGTAACTGAGCTAGAACCTCTCTTCATAGTCTTCCAGGGACTCATCACTTCCTATGGTCATTTAGAATATTTCTTCTTTAGTATCTTTTGACCTACAATAGTCTCGATACTTTTTTTTAAAGGATTGCTACATCTAAGCCCAAGTTGTGATGCTATTTCCAGGTAATACCATGAACCAGCGCAGTGTTGCATCCTTGAGAGTAAAAGGGAACAGTTTCAACTTTTGCTCGTCTTCTGCATAGTCATAAGTTCGACAGATGAAAGAAAACTCGAAAAAGAAGGTGTTAAGACCTTCTGTAGTTAGAACATGGAAGTGACCTAGGGCTGAAGGACTTATATTCCTCATTTTGGTGTCCCCATTGGTCTCCTGAATGGGGAAGGTACCCTCTATTCTCTCTCCATTTCCCCTAGCATTTCTGTTTTCAGCCATTGGCTCCATATGAATGTTTTCTTCTTCTTCTTCCCCTATAGGTTCTTCAAATATGTCTGGATGTTCAGCTAAGGGTTCTTTTTAATTGAAACTACCAAAGAAGAGAGAAGGTTGGCTGTGTGAAGCAGTGAGGGTGTTGGGAAAAAAATTTCCTAAGTTATCTCTACTCCTACGAGGCATGAAAGGAAATATTTTTGGTTGGTTTTTTGTTTCTTTTTCCCCACACTGAAAGTACCTGCAGAAACTAAAATTGTGATTGAACAAAACCAATTGTAACTAGCTGAAATGAACTTGTTGAATGGAAATTTGCAGAATTTAAAAGGAAAGCCAGGAAATGCAGAACTGAAAGAAAATAAATGACTAGTCTACTTTTGCCGAAATAAACTATTAGCAAAATGTTGCAATAGGAAATAGAAGAAAGCAGTAATCACACAATACTCTGATGCTTCCCCGACAATAGTGCCAAAAAGTGGTGAGCACCAGTATTGCAGCAAGAATGCTGCAACTCCTGGGCTACCAACTTTACTTTTATCAACTTGGTAGTTCGTAACAAACTTGGAAGCATCGGTGCTATATGCACAAGTACTAGTTCTCACTGTAGGTTATCACTTGGTTAGTCGACACAAGATCACTAGGAGCTCAAGCCAACTTCTATATATTTTAGAAGAAGCTCTATGTGTGATGAAAGGAAAGAAGTATTACTCTACAGATGCTATTCTAACTGCAGAAAGGAGAAAGACTGGAATGTAAAGCAAAACCTAGTAAACCCTAATTAACAAGCTAATTCTACTTTTTCCAAAAACACTATGAAAACCATGAAAGAAATGTCATTACCTACTCAAGGAAGTAAACAACATCTAACCATGTTATTTCTGGAAGTAAATAAGAAAAAAATATATTTTTGGATTTTTATGTGTTTTTATGTGAATTTAACATGCATCTAATTTAATGTGTGCGAGTGTGGCAGTGAACAGGTGGCATTAGAGGGCGGTTTTGGAGCTTGGGAAGATGTAGGATGGTGTGGATGGGTCCTAGGAGGTCTCAGGTGGCCTTATGGGGGCTTTTCCCACACTCATCTTTCAAAATAAATTATACATTAAAAACTACAGGAGGACACAAGAAAACTACAAGAGGCCTACAGGAGAAGGCCGAGAGAAATTTTCGTTGTTTTGAGGGTGTGAGAGTGGGTGGAAAAGGTGGATGAAGGTTGGAATGAGGTGTTAGGGAACCTAAGGTCTACCATGAATCACCAAGAGAGAGAAAGATGATTGCATTTTCTCAAGGAGAGAGGAAGAAGTTCTATGAAAAATGAAGGAAATTAGGGCAGAATTGAGGTAAGGTTTGGGAGATCTATAGGACATGGATCAAATGGAGGGTGTGATTACTGGTAAGTTGGCCTAATAGTGGAAGAGATCTATTGAATAGAAGCTGATAGTCAACCAAGAAAATCAAGCAACCAATGAAATGACTACATCTTAGGAAAAATAGAGTTTTGCATTAAAATGGCCTAAACTATGATGTATAGAAGAAAATGTTGGGAAATGTTGTAAGAATCAAAAGCTTACAAAAGGACTATTGAAAATTAGGAAGTGAACATGATAAAAAAGATCTAAAACAAAGCAAAACTAGACTATCAACCTACTAGAGAGCTACAAACACTAGAAGTCCTAGGAATGAGGAAAATTTGTGTTTTTGGGGCAGCAAGAGAGTCTTTGCCTCAAATCATGGTCCCAGAGGGAGGAATAGAGGCCAAGGCACTATTTCTAGCCTTTTGAATCTTCTCTAATCACTACTTAACCTACTACAGAAAGCACAAATGGAAGAAAGCTACTAAATCATCAAAAGCAACCTATTCTTAACTATAAGAGATCTAACATCAAACTAATCTACAAACTAAAGTAAAGCATACAAATACAAGTAAAGAGAAGCTTGGCTGCTTGGATTGGGCCCTAGCTTAAGAGCTTCAGCCCTCTCAGTTAACTCAGTGCTAGCTCAAAAAGGATTCCATCTTCATTATCAAAAAAGAGCAAGATTACATAAAACTGCCATAAAATAGTAAGCTCAAAATTTGAGCAGAGTTTACATAAGAAAACAAAAAAAAATCGACCCTAGTGAGGCCCTAGGCCTCTCTACTTATATGTTTGAAGCTACCAAAAGCTTCCTTAAAATCAAGGAGGCTTGGCTCTCAAAACTCGAGATAACTATCAATCATCTTCCACTTGCTCAACTGCCTTCTAGTTCATGATTCAGTTGCTTGTACTCCGAGCTGAATGAAGGGGAATTCGAAGTGAGGAGCAATAAATGAGGGGGGTTCCCTCCTATAAGTCCTCTCCTCTGTCTACTTCGAGTTATTGTTGCATTTCGACCACTAGATCATTGACTTTGACCTCGAAATCCATCAATAATCTGCATTAAATATATGTTACACCACATGGCATAATAATTAACTCAACTCACCCTATAAGCATAAATATAATCAAAAAATCATACAATAAGATAAGAGAATGGTTGATTTGACTAGGTTAGGAGATAAAATGAGCCCATATAATTACCCATTTATGAGGCTCATCAGTGTCTCCACATATTCAATGCATGTATGATCGCTACTAACTCAAGATCATGTATGGGATAGTTCTACTCGTGCTCTTTTATTTTATGGGATTCATACCATACCACTTTTCCATCCTACATAAAGATTCTGCCAAGTCCTCTCTTACAAGAATATGTGCATACTACAAATTCTTTGTTTAGATATAAAATTTATAGTACTAGTGCATGCATCAACAACTGCTTAAGTTGTTCAAAGCTAGCCTCACACTCCTCAGTCCACTCAAACTTCTTACCTTTCCTTTCCAATGATATGATATGATAAGCAATATGTGAGAAGTTCCTGGTGAACCTCCTATAGTAGCATGCCAAACCCATGAAATATCTCACCTCATCTACATTCTTAGTAGCTACCCACTCCATGATGGCCCTTATCTTTTATGGATCTACTGCAATTCCCTCCTTGGAGACAACATTCCCCAACTAGTGTACCTCAATCTAAAAGAAACTGCACTTGTTGAGATTAGCATACAACTGATACTCTCTCAACAACCTCAACACCGCTGCTAAATGCTCAGCTACTCTTCCTCATTTTTAAAATATACCAATATATCATCAATGAACACAATAACAAACTTATTCAAATATGGAAGCAATATGCTATTCACCAAACACATAAATGTAGTGGGAGCATTATTTAAGTCAAATGGAACATCAACGAACTCGTTATGTTCATACCTGGTCTAGAACACAGTCTTGTAAATGTCCTCCTCTTTGATGTGTACGTGATGGTATCTGGATCTCAAATCAATCTTCAAGAACACTGCGGCTCCCTTCAGCTAATCGATCGATCACTTTGTTCAACTATCTGTAGTCAATGTATAATCTGAGAGTACCATCTTTCTTCTTCACAAAAAAAAAAATGGTGCACCCCATAGTGATACACTCGCCCTAATGTAACCCTTGTCAAACATTTCCTTCAACTGCAACTTTAAATCAACCAACTCCAGTGTGCTCATCCTATAAGGTGATTTTGATGTTGGAGCTTCCCGTGGCACTAAATCAATAGAAAATTATACCTCCCTGTGAGGTGGAAACTCTGTAATGTCCTTAGGAAATACATCCTTGAACTGTTGTAAAACTGGGTACCTACTCAACACATCTATATCCTCAACTTCCTTACCCTTATCACTAGAAATGTGCATTGTGAATAACTTAGACCCTTTCGTGTGGCTACACTTTTCTTGCATAGTTGTCACCATCCTAACTGATGTAGCTTTATTCTTACCCTGTAAGACTCATGGTTCTCCATTGTCATCAATGCACTCAATGGCTTTATCATAACAATCCACCATGGTTCTATGAAGATACAACCAATCCATGCCCAACAACATATTGTATGAACCCAATGGTAATACATTCAAATATGATGTGGTAGGCATACCACTCAAGTCAAATGCACAATATCTTACCCATTGATGAACTCATTTCTTGATACCTGTAGCCAACTACACTAGCCAAGACTTTACATGCAATTCCTTACTCAAACCACACTTATCCACCAAGTCAGGACTAACATAGCTATAATTAGATCCAGGGTCAATAAAAATAGAAAGAACTTGATCAAAAAGCTTACCATCCATCTCAATGATAGATGCTTGATGCTCTATTTGTTTATTATCCAATGCTACATAAATACGTTGAATACTCTAACCAACATCTCCAACTATTTGTGCTTCCTGCGAACTGTATATTTGAGGTCTACCACTCTAGTACTATGGATAGTCTCTCCTGTGATGATCTCCTCCATGAGTATAACATCGTACGGGCTCCTTATTTTGTTCCTAAAATTAGTATCCATGTCCTCTATCTAATGCATTGAACCTCTTAGGTGGTGCGACATTCTCCTTGTTACCTATATCCTAAGGCCTTGCTCTTTTTCTATCCCATTTTCCTTTGTTCTTTTCATTACCTCTCCAATTTGGCTTAGTCTCGGTTCTACGTTTCAATTGTTCATAGAAATGCCTTAATTTCTAAATGGCCTCCTCCAATGATCTAGGCTCATCAAACTCAATTATATCTTTAAATGCAATCAGTAACCCACTAATGAACCTTTGAATCTTGGCCTTTTCCTCTGTGAGATAAGTCACACACCTCAGTAACTCCAAGAACCTTCTACTGTACTCATCATCTATCATAGATCCCATCTTTAGCTCATAAAATTCCTTCACCCTATCGTCAAAGTATCTTTATGAAAAATACTTCTTCTTGAATATTCACTCAAACTCACTCCAAGTCAAATCTTCCTCATGAATACATAAACATTCTTCACATCTTCCCACCAAATGTATGTTTCACCTTTGATACTAAATGTATCCACTCTAGATTTCATGTTCTTGGAAAAGTCATGCAACCTTAAGAATTTTCTTATACCAAGAAACCATGCCTCTGCATCTTGTGGTTTCTTCATCTCTCCATCAAATGTTGGTGGCTTTGCTTTCTTAAACTCGTCTGGAAATATCTCCTATCACTCTTCCTGTAAGGATGATGACGATGACAATCATGATGCCTATCTGAATCAGAACAAGAATCATACATGTGTTTATGCCCTCTCCTATCCCGAGCGTCCAACTATCGTCTCTCATTGTGTCATCTCTATCTAATCTATGACCACCATGCAACTGACTACCATATGCCCCATTAGTTCTATCATCATTCTCATATCTAGTCTTACGTTGTCCCTATTGTTGCAAATCTAAGAAACTTTGAAGTATTACTGCATTTACCTCTACTTGTTTCTCCTATGCTTGTATGATTTTGTCATTATCTACCTTACAACACCTTATTTTTTCCTTTAAGGTTCTCAGTGTAACTACCAAATCAGAATAATTTCCAACACCATACTTCTCTTCAAATTCATAGGGAGAGTGTAACCATCTTGCTAGCCATTTGATATTTCCTCTTACAAGGCGTATCATGTTAGCTAAACCAAATCACAATAAATCAATGTACCTTAGTATAGCTCAGGGAGGATACCTTGTCTGCAAGATCAATAAATCAATGTGATACATGTAAAATATAATCATGACAACATAGAGAAACATAAAACATAAGCATATGACCATACAACCACCATTCTAGCTAAGGTCCATTCATCAATGCATAACCTCAACAAAAACACACACCATGGCGTCATGCATGAAAACCACCATCTTTACGTCACTATACACTTGACCACATGCAAACATGAACATGCATAAGTGATGCAAAACCACCCACACATATGCATAAACACATATTCCCAAGCATAAATGAACAATACTTGAAATCAAACCTAAAAGAATGATACATGTTGGCTTATTGGGGCCTGACCCAGGTTCAGAGTTAAGTTAGCCAAACAAATCCCGGTACTACTAGCCCTTTTGGCAACATTCCACGGAGAGCGAACTAAGGTCTCACCCGAAGTAGTTTGAGAGGGTGCTATAACTAGGTTTCTGCACCCTGGAGATGTCTGATGAGTTCAGGTGGTCCATAATTTGACCATGCGTACACGTTGCTACGGGCATTTTCCCATACCTCGCAGCCTGAGATGTTGCCTTCGTGCAGCCCTACTCGGGGGCTAAATGCTATTATTACCCCAGTCCTTACTAGTATTCCAATGTTAGTTGATTATTTTAACCTACTTGCATGCTTTTAAGTTATACTTAACAACATAAATCATTCATATAGGTGTATGCAGCAAATAAACAATTTAATTGCAATTTATATCAAACATGCATTAACCCAAGAACAGATACACAAATTGATAACAAACTTCTCTTTATTAATCCCTTCTTTGATTATAGACTCAACTCCACCCTGCGCACTCAATTGAAGGAATCCGCGCACTCAATTGTGGACTACTAGACCTTTGCGCACTCAGTTGCAAAGCCTTCTCCTACTTTATGACCCAAAGGCACATTTTACCCTTGTGACTCAATCTCCTAGACTTGTTCTACCATTCCCTTTCGATTTACACTTAGAGCTTTGCTCTATTTATACAATTCCATGGTCTGCAAATCATGGGTAGGTCTATCTAGTTGACATTACATTACAAAACTAGGGTGGACAAACTTGTGACTCTATCGTACATTTCATGCTCCGCGCCTACAATTCACGGAGTCTTTACAACAATATTGGGTCAAAACTTGGGCTTTGAGCCCCAAACTTGCCTTGGGGGGATTCCATGCCCAACAAGACCCCAACACAAACATCGTGACTCACCCTCAAGTCACTCTGTCGGTGTGGCGATCTTTGCATGGAGTCCCTCCAACTATTCTTGAACCGTGCGGAGGTCAGTAGCACACTAAGTTGTTGCTTGCTAGATCTGTTGCATGCATTGTTTCGAGGCCTTTGTGTCTAGGGTGCTTCTCTACATCAATGTGTGCATCCCCGGTATGTGTGCAATATTTCCTTCGATGTATGTCATGATAGTGAAGGCCTTGTTTTCCAAGGCTGGATGTGTACTTTTAGAACTGCCTCCTTATGTCGTGCCGCGTCCACCTGCTCCTTCAATGCTTTATCCTGCTACATTCTCGCAAGCCGCTAGGTGAGGACCATTGTCTGTGCAGTTCCTTAAACATTGTCATACTACTATTGGAGTTCTCATGCCTCTGTCTCTAAGCGTTGGATGTTGGGGTCCTCCTGCAGAGTTGTGAGGACCTCAAGTGCTTCTTCCAATATGCTGGTATAGTCTCGTACTATGCCTCTGATTTCCTCCAATCCTGCTGTGATAGTGCTAGCGCGTTGTTCTCTGACTTCCTAGGGAGTGGATGGTTGCGCTTTTAACAACAACTTGGTGATCTGAACATTCAGCTCCAGTTGAACCTTTGTCATTTCTTCCATGGCCTCACGGACTCCTATTGCTAGCCTATGGATCTGCACTTCCACTGGTATATCTGCTGGGATGGCCAGCTCTGGGATGCTTCGATAAGCGTCGTCTACCACCTACACCAACTATTTATTTTGCGACACCAATTTGTTGTGCTGCAAGCTAAGTTGTTCCATATTTATCTTTTTCTCTTTGAAGACTTGGATCGCGCAGCTCTCCCTAACATGCAGCTCTGTCGTTATCCCATCCCGCAACAGATATAATGTCTCGTGCGGAAGGGAAACCAGACTAACACCAAGACCTTTCATTGTGCTAACTAAAAACCTATAAGCCTCATTTGATGTCACTAAATCCCCTTCCGGCAACACTATTTTGTTTTGCATCCACGTGCTCAAAATCTACTCTATTGTTGAGGATCCTACTGCGAGGTTGGTTGAAAGGGTACCAACCTAAGGGGGGCGCACCTGTAACTCTTGCAAATGTGCTCTAAGGGCCCCCAACACAATCCGGTGCTCCTGCATAAAATCTTGAAGAGCGTCATTGGAGACATCATGCACCATCTCTTTGATGTCATGTAGAGCACCCTCGGTTAGGGTGATCAGGTCAATGGACAATTTCGAGGCCTTTACCTTCTTCCTCGATCCTGCTCACTCTACCGGGTGTTGGCGTTTCAACTGTGTGGATGCAATTCGTGGGTTCGCACCTCCTTCTTCTGTTTATGCTTCCTTTGTTTCCTACCCTTGCGAATGTGTTGCTTGGTCCTCACCCGCCTTCACGGATGCTTCCTATGCTGTTGTAGCATTTTCCTGCTCGGCTACCTTCTGTGCTGCTTCCTGCGCTGTCTACACCTTGGCTATTGCTATTTCCTTCTACCTTTTCTCGGCCAACTGCAATGCGTAGCTTGGCATCATTTTTCTTCTTCTATGCTACCACCCTCTCAAGTTCTGAAAGACCTAGGGCATGCCATTCCAGAGGCCATGCCTCCAAGATAGTGAAAATGGTGTCATCAGTGGATATAAAGGGTAGCTTTGTCCACTGCTTCACAGATCCTTTCACGCTCAAATGTATATGTTATGCATGTCTGCCTTAAATTTTGAAAAAATCTGCAGACTGTTGCACACTATGGGTTCCAAGCACGGCTTCCGATTGATCCACATTCAGATGTTCATATCCATGAGCACCCAGAAGATCTTGTTGTCATGTATCCTGGTAGCATCCTTCATGGACCAGAGCAAAGCGTACTTCGCGCCTTGGGTAATTCTCTGTCAATTATGGGGAATTGATTGTCCTCCGGTAATTCCCCTGCTACGAGTACTATGGATAGTGTTAAGTTATGGTATGTTCTATGCTTATAACAGTTTACTTCTTTTCCTTATTATATTCCACAAATTAGAAATCATATGTACATAAAGTAAAGTGCAGATAGAACATTAAACAATCGACAGAAAACAAGCCAAGATAAGAGACACAAGATGTGGCAGCTAGCCAGGGACAAACCCCATAATGTGTGGGGAAAACCTTTGATCAAATATTCTTTTATCTTCAATAATTCAGCAGAGATAGATATTACAATAAATCTGATTTATATCAACAGTAGAAAACCCTAGATCAGCAGCATCAGCATTAGCGGCTTCATCATCAAACTAGGGCAGACGATATCTCACAAACCGATCGTCGGATCGACTTGATTCCACCACAAAAAGTTGTTGCTTTCAGAGGAGGTTTAGATGAACCTATATCATATTTTAGATGAGGAAATATTATATTCCACGTAGATAAAACTTCACTTCTACATTTGGAGCTTCAGTTTCAATAGCTTCCTTCAAACTAGGGCAGTCGATATCTTGCAAACCGTCCATCAAATTGACTTGATTCCACCACCAAAAGTTGTGGCTTTCAAAGTAGGTTCATATGAACCTATAGCATAGTTTAGATGAGGAGATCTTCTAGTCCATGCAGGTCAAATTTAACTTCTGCAGTTGTAGCTTTAGTTTCAGCAGCTTCCTTCAAACTAGAGCAGTCAATATCTTGCAAACCATCCGTCAGATTGACTTGATTCCACCACCAAAAGTTGTGGCTTTCAGAGGAGGTTTAGATGAACCTATAGAATAATTCAGATGATAATATATTCTAGTCCACGTAGGTCAAAATTCACTTCTACAATTGCAGCTTCAGTTTCAGCAGCTTCCTTCAAACTAGGGCAGTCGATATCTTGCAAACCGTCTATCGGATTGACTTGATTCCACCACCAAAAGTTGCATCTTTCAGAGGAGGTTTAGATGAACCTATAGCATAGTTAATATGAGGAGATATTCTAGTCCACATAGGTAAAACTTTACTTCTGCAGTTGCAGCGTTAGTTTCAACATCTTCCAGCTTCACATGTGTGAGGGAGAGACCCTTTTCTGCACAATAGAGAAGAGACTCTTTTCTGCGTAGTAGAGAGAGAGAGAGAGATGTGATGAGATGAGTGAGTCCAAATGAGAAAATTTCCTCCTATATTTATACACAATGTTGGTGTTTGAGTAGATGTGACTGTTGGGCTTCTGAGCCTACATGAGTTGTAGGTCGACTTGATAATAATTCCATAATCAAAATAAATTCATATCTCCATGAATACTTATTGGAATCGGATGATGTTTATATCAATCCTACACCTCTCAATGAGAGGAATCTAATGAACATATTTTTAGCCATGAATAAGATGACCCACATGAATTTCTTCCCTAGTTTCCAATTTTAACACTCCCTCTCAACTAGGGAGAACTTCATCTACAATCTATCTATCGATCATTACTATTCATCCATCAAATGCATTTCCCTGTATAGCCTAACCCTTGCCCCTGGCTACTCTATTATGCCTGTTCTGCTTTGTCTTGTTCTGCCCTATACTGATATGTATTGTTCTACTCTATTCTACTCTACTCTTGCATTGTTCTGTTCTGCTCTACTTTTGTCTTAATTATGAAGAAGAAGAAATGATTGAGGATGTATCATACTGACTCAAAGTCAGTCTCAGAGTATGTACCACTATTCATAGACCAGTCTCAACCAACCCAAAGTCAGTGTCATAGTGAGTACAACTTCACTGGTCCCAGACCAATATCATCCTCCACTGACTCAAAGTCAGTCTCAGAGTGCATACCACTGGTCCCAGACCAGTATCATAGTCTCAGAGAGTGTACCACTAGTCCCAAACTAGTCTCAACCAACCCGAAGTCAGCATCATAGTATGTACCACTGTCACTGGTCCCAGACCAGTACTGCTTTGACACGAAGTCAGTCTCAGAGTATGTACCACTTGTCCCAAACCAGCCTCAACTGACCTGAAGTCAGTGTCATAGTATGGTACAACTCCTACCACTGGTCCCAGACCAATATCATTGATCCCAGATCGATGGAGGTCATCCTAGTGTAGGGAGTACAGTAGATACAATGATGCATTCATTGGTACTACTATGGTCCCTAACTTCATTTCCCTATTCATTGATCAGATGAGAGGTACTTTCCATGAGTCCCAGACTGCATCGGTAGGATGCCTTGATAGGAGAACTAATTAATCCTATCCTCACAGGAGAACACATCAATCCTGCTACAATAGCCATGGAGAACACATCAATCTAGGCCTCATAGGATAACACATCAATCTTGCTACAATCGCCTTGGAGAACACATCAATCCAGGCCTCACAGGAGAACACATCAATCCTGCTACAATCACCATGGAGAACACATCAATCTAGGCCTCGCAGGAGAACACATCAAACCTACTATAATCACCATGGAGAACACATCAATCTAGGCCTCACAGGAGAACTAATCATCCTACTACACAAGAGAGTGAATCATCCTATTCCACAAGAGAGCGAATCACCTTGTCCAACAAGAGTGTGAATCATCTTGTTCCAGTGCACACCACCAGGAGAGGATGAATCACCCTGTGGTCGTATGTTGCTCCAGCAAGAAACACAAGCCCTTAGAGCTCCCAAAGCTCAATGTATGCAACATGCAGGACCCTTGTACAAGGGTTTCTTGATGACTCCAAGTCGTTTGGGAAAATCATAGATTAGATCTTTCCTCGAGGTTTTGACAAGGTGTATTGGCCTGTACATCATCTTAATGTGATGGAGCCTCCTTGCTCATCAACTTACCATATCCCAGATGATGTCTATCTGCTGGAGAAATCAATGAATATGGGATTCCTCAATAATCGAATCCCACCTCTAGTTGTTACAAAGAATCACAGTGGTATGTGTTCAAATAGCTCACTAAAGAGCTTCCCCAACTAAGCAGCTTCATACGAGTTCATACTCGTAGATATGTATCCAGTCTCAGCGATGCTTATGGAAACTGACTTCTACTTCCTGCTCATCCATTATATCGAAGAAAAATCCAAAGAGAAATAGCACAAAAAGTGCTCCAGTGATCCTCCACACTACCTGCCTAATCAATATTCGAATAATCATGCAGTTTCATATTTCTGGCAGTGCATCTCAATCCATGAGAGATTGTGTTCTGAAGACATCTCAGAAGATTCTTGGCACCAATCTAGTGAGGCTCAACCAAATATGAGCTCACAATGCTAAATGCAATTCAAACGGAGGTTCACCAAGAAAACTCAGAGGCATTTCAAAAATCTGGTCCGACATCACTACCATATAACTTCTAAAAGTTAAGATCCTCAAGGTAGTCACAGGTTTGCAGTCCACCATACCAAATCTTTTCAGAATCTTCACCACATATTTTCCTTGAGATAGGAAAATTTCCCTTGGCTTTTGTCACACTTCAAGTCCTTGGTTCTTCATTTCAAATTTAGAAGCCAACTCCTTCTTACATTTGTGAATGAGAGGGTATGCACCTGCTAGAAAGAGGTCATCCACGTACAAAACCAGTTTGAGAGGCTTGTCATCTTTAACCTTAAGGTAAAGGATAGGATCGGCTTCATTCCTAGTGAATCCCAACTTCATCAAGTAGCTATTGATCCTCTCATGCCATGCTCAGGGTGCTTGATTCAGCCCATAGAGAGCCTTCTTTAACCTGCATACATGATATTTTCAATATAAATCTCAAATCCTTCAAGTTCCTCCACATAGACCTCTTCTTTGATTGAACCATGCAAGAACACGGTCTTGACATCCATCTGATGTAGGTTCCACCCTTGTGAATCCACAAGGGCTATGATCAAATGCATGGTCGTATATCTGGCAACAGGTGCAAATATCACATCATATTCTATACCTTCCTTCTGGGAAAAACCACGAGCAACAAAACAAGCCTTATACTTTTCCGTACTTTCATCTACTGCATGCTTTACCTTGTAAAGCCATTTAGAAGTGACAATTGTCTTGTCCTAGGCTCTAGGAACTACTTCCCAAACATCATTCTCCATAATAGACTCATATTCTTTGGTCATAGCATCCTTCCATACTTGATGCTTGATGGCATCTAAGAATGATGAAGGCTCATTTTGTATGATCGTGCTCATGATGGTCAGGTATCCTTGATACCTATTAGGTTTCTTACTTTCGTGAAAGGCTCCTCGGGGTGCAGCATGTCCTTCAGTATCATCAAGTATCCCCCTAAGCCATGAAGGCCTCTTCCTAGAAGAGGAAGGCTCAGTTGGATAAATAGGATCCATGGGTTCCTCCACATCAGGCATTGTTACATCATCTACCCATAGAGACAGCTTCCACAATCATACGGTTCTTCCTTTCTGCCACACCATTCTGCTCAAGAGTATGTCATTTAGTAGTCTCCCTCTGAATTCCAGCCTCATATATGCTTGAGTGAACCAACTGTAATATATCGGAGGTCTTGCTTTGGCTTGAGTGGAATGGTCCCCTTTTGAGATTTCCTTCGGCACATCCTAGACATACACCTTCGTTATCTACTCAAAATTTGGGCATCCCTGTCACCATTTGTCTTACACAGAGTAGAGCTTTATAATAAAGGGGGGCAAACCTCTGATGCTAAAGTTCGGACTAAAGAGGTGTCATAAGACATGACACCTAGCGGACTTCCATTGACCTAATATAATTAATCAACATGAAACCTAAGAGTAAAGGCATCTTTAACATTATTTTTTCGTATAAGTACCTTGTCATTGTTGAAGGTTACCTTGTAGCCTTTGTCTTTCATTGCCGAGATGGACACCAGGTTCTTTTTAAGGTTAGGTGCATTTAATACATCCTGGAATTTCTAGCCTTCTTGAATGGTTGTCCTCTTCCTTGATTCCCAGCTCTCCTCTTACCTTTCCTATGAATTTTCCATTCCTTTGATTGCCATGAGAGGGATTTTGATTATCATCTCAATGAGAGTCCTTTCTATCAGGGAATTCCCTTACATAATGACCAGCTTTATTGCAAATGTAACATTGTCCTTTTATTCCACCCTTAGGTCCAGCATTTCCTTTTGATTTAGTCCTGGAATTATTTCTTTTCTTAGCATGAGAAGAAAAGGTAGCAGGAGGACCTTTAGGCATGGGAATTCTTGCTCTTCTACCCTTGTTTCTTCTTGAATGCATCTAGCCATTAATTCCTCAAAACCAAGAACTACATTATTGTTCAGAAGAGTAGTCCTGAACACGTACCATTCAGATGGTAATCCTCCAAGAGTCATGAGTTCCATTTCTCTGTCAATAATAGTCTCCCCAATAGATAGGAGATCATTCTTGATCTCAATGATTCTTAAGAAGTATGCTTGCATACTCTCATCTTTACCCTTCTTAATTTCCCTCAGCTTATTTCTAAGAAACAAAACTTGATTTGCATTATTAATTTTAAATAAACTCACCAGTCTATCGTAGATTTCCCTGGAGGTGTCTAGTTCAGAGATGTAGGCACCAAGCGCTTGTTGATAGAGTCCCGGATGATCTTCTTTGCTTTAATTTCTCCATTCTTCCATTTGTTCTTGGTAGCAGGAGGTGCATTTGATGGAGGTTCAACAATATTGCCTCTCACATGATCCAACACTCCTTGATCCTCAAGGGTTAGATCAATAGACATCTTATATCCGTGATAGTCAGCTTTCTCATGGAGCTTGTCTTCGACAAGAAAGAGTGTTGAGGACCCCATCATTCTTTTAGGATAGCCTTGCCAATCTTCTCTTCGGTGATTGCTCTTGCTCGGGCTTTTTCTTCACCTCACCTATGATCCCATGTTAAGTTATGGTATGTTCTATGCTTATAACAATTTACTTCTTTTCCTTATTACATTCCACAGATTAGCAATCACATGTACATAAAGTAAGGTGCAGATAGAACATTAAACAATCGACAAAAAACAAGCCATGACAAGAGACACAAGATGTGGCGGCTAGCCAAGGACAAACCCCACAATATGTGGGGAAACACTTTGGTCAAATCTTCTGTTATCTTCAATAATTTACCAGAGAGAAATAGTACAATAAATATGATTTATATCAGCAGTAGAAAACCCAAGATCAGCAACATCAGCATTAGCGGCTTCATCATCAAACTAGGGCAGATGATATCTCACAAACCGACCTTCGGATCAGCTTGATTCCACCATCAAAAGTTGCTTCTTTCATAGGAGGTTCAAATGAACCTATATCACAATTTATATGAGGAGATATTCTATTCCACTTAGGTCAAACTTCACTTCTACAGTTGTAGCTTCAGTTTCAACAACTTCCTTCAAACTAGGGCAGTCGATATCTTGCAAACTGTCTGTCGGATTGACTTGATTCCACCACCAAAAGTTGCGGCTTTTAGAGGAGGTTAAAATGAACCTATAGCACAATTTAGATGAGGATATATTCTAGTCCACGTATTTCAAACTTCACTTCTACAGTTGCAGCTTCAGTTTCAGCAGCTTCCTTCAAACTAGGGCAGTCGATATCTTGCAAACCGTCCGTCGAATTGACTTGATTCCACCACCAAAAGTTGCGGATTTCATAGGAGGTTCAGATTAACCAAAAACATAGTTTATATGAGGAGATCTTCTATTCCATGCAAGTCAAACTTCACTTCTGTAGTTGCAGCTTCAGTTTCAGCAGCTTCCTTCAAACTAGGGTAGTCGATATCTTGCAAACCATCCGTCAGATTGACTTGATTCCACCACCAAAAGTTGTGGCTTTCAGAGGAGGTTTAGATGAACCTATAGAATAATTCAGATGATAATATATTCTAGTCCACGTAGGTCAAAATTCACTTCTACAATTGCAGCTTCAGTTTCAGCAGCTTCTGAATTCACATGTGTGAGGGAGAGACCCTTTTCTGCACAGTAGAGAAGAGACTCTTTTCTACACAGTGGAGAGAGAGATGTGATGAGATGAGTAAGTCCAAATGAGGAAAAGTCCTCCTATATTTATACACAATGTTGGTGTTTGAATAGATGTGATTGTTGGGCTTCTGAGCCTACATGAGTTGTAGGTCGGCTTGATAATAATTCCATAATCAAAATAAATTCATATCTCCATGAATACTTATCGGAATCGGATGATCTTTATATCAATCCTACACCTCTCAATGAGAGGAATCTAATGAAAATATTATCAGCCATGAATAAGATGACCCAAATGAAGTTTTTCCCTAGTTTCCAATTTTAACAGATAGCAACAACCACACATAGTGAAAGGTTTTACCCCACTCCTGGGCTTCATGGCAATTTTATAAAAGTTATGTGTAGAGGAATTCGGACCAATTAAACTAGACCCCCTCCACACACTGCTCATCCAATGCAACCATCGACACAGGTGCCTCATCAGTGTGGCAGTTTCACATAGTTTTGCCCGCGAGGATTTGGGTAGCCACGTAGACTGCTTTGTCCTTGATGCTGGAGATGGTGTAGCCCCTCTTCTTATTTTCCAACTTGTACTTTGTTTTCATGGCTTCTACAATGGCCAAATCACTACCTTTTCCTTCCAATATGGTCGCAGGGTCCTGTCCTTTGTATGGAAGCTGGGAGATACGATGAATTAGATCTGTTGTGATGGGGATGGGCTCCTATAGCACTAAATACCCATCATGTACCAGGCAGAGCAACTGCCTGATGATGAAAATGGTGATTGGGGTGCAGTGGAAATGTGGTACTCATAGTAGGTTTAGCAACCCAGACTTTTCCACACCGTGCAACCACTTTCATGGCTCTAATGTCATCACCACCCTCGTGGTGTTTTGCTTCATGAGATTTTCAGTCTCAAGGTGAGGGAACTTCTCGCAGTCAGCGAGGTCCCAATCTTCAAATTTCATAATTGACACACGGCCCAAGTGCATGCCTTCAAACATAATGCCATCTGGGAGGAGCGGAGTTTGGAGCGAACTCTTGGTCTCTTCCAGGTTTTTGGGCACTCTGGCCTTCCCTTTTCACGGGGGGACATAGGCAGGCAATTTTGTCACAGAGTGCATAGGTTGAATATCCACCTCCATGCCTTCGTCTTCTTCCTCTACAATGATAAGGGCCTACAAATATTCTTCTTCCTCATTTGTTTCTATCGTGACAGCGTTCCCCTTCTCTTCCATCGATAGTTTGTTGCACAACGAGTTCCACGGGGACATGCATATGGGAGCCATTCCTTGTTTATCCTTCTTGGGTCTTGGCGTACATAGTGATTTGGGGATCTCTACCACAACCTCAACACCTTATGGAACATCCTCCACAGTTAGAGCATGCACGGCCTCGCCGGTGATCACCTCTTCTACTCCTAGATCATCTTAGTTGCTTTTATTGTATCTGGGCTGTAATCTGTCACTCGCGAATTCAGGGGTTCCATCGACACTCGGCTCACAATGTTGAGGGCTCTACTCAATCGCTCAGTTCGCAAATGACCAAGTGTTGTTTTTTGGGTAGCCCTTTGTGTTTTATAGCACTTTTTGAATTCGAATTTGACTGCTCCCCCAATTCTGGTTCATTAATGCTTTCTTGACACTAGATTTTCCCAAATCTTGCCCATAAATCGCATCTTAAATGTCTATCACCTACTCCATTTGGCTTCAATTCAAGCATACCATTTTGAATAGTGACTTCAATGGTCACTTTCTCGCCAACTCGCATGGCAGCACAACTCCTTGTGCGCATCGTGGAACTTGTGACTCTAGGCTTTTACACGCATCTCCAATATCGCGCAGCTCCCGGGCAGGATAGTTTATAGTCCCACACTCCCTTCCAACTACCTGGAGCACTAAGACTACCCTTCCCTTGGCTAGTTAGGTGGTCACACCACTCGTGTAGCGTCCATCTTGTCCTCTGTCATGGTTCCCCTAGAATCCCCACCTTGGATTGTCACAGTCGGCATCGCCCACTTCACCATTTGTAATATGTCACCCTGGTCACTATGCTTAACGATATGTAGTCCAAGCCAAGCATCAGACTGATCAATTCATGGCAATTGGCCCTACCCCTATCATCATGATCACTCACCTCCTGTCTTACCATTCTAGTCTTTTTACCGAGAAAATCTTTCTTTATTTCGTCCTCCATCTTCTTGACTTCCACATCTATCAAAGCACTTCTCTTCCTTAACCGTACCCTTTCTTTTTCAAGTTTGTGGAGTCTAAGGTTTCCCTGTTGGATTTCTTCCTCAAGTCCCAAGCATTTTGTTCCTTGCGGCTGTGTGACCCCTCCTTTCCGAGCTTCATGAACCATCATATCTATGGGTGCTACTATGCATGGTCTAGGCTTCGCATGTTCCATAGGGATTACAGCATCTGCTTCGTACTTCATCTTTGGAAGTGCCCGCACAATCAAGGTTTTGTACATGGTCCTATAAGTCCATAGAACCACTGGTATGTGCAGGTCCCAGTTGATTCGTTTCACATGGTGGACCGTGTTCCATTCTTCACATACTTTGTCAAAGGCTTCCACGTGGATAATATTTAGCACACTTGGTATTATCATACTTCATCATTCGCACCATTGTCTTGCCCACTCCTTCTTGTTGGTCATGTTTCCTATCACAAGGATGGTGTGCGTTCATGCAGGTTGTGCCCCGTGCGTAAGTTGTTTCATTCATCATACCCATCTTTCATCCACATATAAGGCTTTCCAAACCACCTGAGCATCATCCTTCTACATCTGCGTCAGTCCTCAAAACTTCTTTGATGCATACCCCACAATCTTGCGGGCGTATCGCGCAGTGCCCATTTCAAAGCATCAAAACACTGTTGTTCCAGTACTTTCTTTCAAATTTGTTCAGGAAATCATCTACCTCACTCAACCCGTCATATGTAGATAGATATCTTACCTCTATTGTCATGTAGTGCAGCGACCTTGTCATCATGTTGCAGTTGAGCGTGGTTACCTCATGTAACCAGTTCTGCCATCGTTCTATTTCTTCGTCTGAATTTAAGGTGTAGGAGCTTTCGTGCTCACATGAAATCCTGCCATCCACTATTGGATTCACCCAATCCTGGTCCCAAATGGTTATCTTTTAGATACAGTCTAGATCGTCAACGCTCTCGTAATTATGCACTGGCTCTATATAGCGTGATCCTTCTGCAGGATCTAAATGTACCACTATGCGCAGTGACTTTTTCTCAAAAATCATCTTGCACTTCTTTAGATTTATCACTCCATTCAGGTCAGTGACCCAATCTATTCCCAGTACCATGGGATAGGGGTTTCTCTCATCAACAATCTCTATCACTTCAAAATTTGCAAGTGTGCTCGCACCTTAGATATCCATCGTTATTCCCTGCAATCTTCCCATGGGTAGGATCTTTTGCTGATTTTCCATTCGCAATTGAATCAAAGACCATGGAAACTAGGGCTTGCCCATGCATTCCCATATCTGCTTTGACAGGATGCTCGTGTCCAATCCTAGATCCAAAATCACTTGATCCATTTCATATTCCCTGATCTGTGCGGTCAATCTCATTCCCTTCTTGTTCACATTGTGTGCTTCCCAAACTTCTGAACTATGCATGGTTCTCCTGGCATGGTCCCAACACATCTAGTGATGAGTTCTTGCAGTCCCTTCATAGCTTTGCTGTCGCGCAACAACTTCATTCCTGTCTCCAAAAAGGTAGTGAGCATTGATGGGTCCATTTCTAGTTCCATTTTGTCTTTACTACCTGAAGTGGAGGCCTCTGTGAAGCTCTTCTTAGCTTCCATGAATGTTTTATTAGCGCGCTCCAAATCAAATTCTAGTTCCCTTGTTGGAGCCTTGAGAACCCAAGCACTCTCCTCAATTTTCTTGCCTTTGTCATCTCCTGTCGTAATACCACTTCAAAGCACAATATTTATATTTGAGTCTTCCTTGCATGGCTCAGACCTAATGATTTGCAAGTTCTGAGTTGGAGGAGGTTGGAGCATTCCTTTATCACGCAACCTTGTTATCAGCATGGGAGAGTCCTCTGTCTCATGATCACACTAGGTATAATATAAGCATGATGGTCTCATCAGGTTTGTACAATTGCGGTCGTAATGCCCTGGCCCCCCACAATTGTAACATATCAGTTATCTGTGACCCCTTCCTAGTCCCATTCCACCTTGACCTCTTCCACGCCCCTGAAATCTAGTGCGCACCATCCCTACATTTTGATTGAGGGCCCATGTTTTGGTTTGAACTCTGTAGGTAGGAGTTTGATCCATCATTAGTTCATAACTTCTACAAGTGTGCTCAATGTGGCCTACAGACCTATATAAATTACAAAACAATTGTTGGGAACTCTATGTATACTTCTATAATAGATGGAAGTTATCTGTAGCATGCTTTTCTCCTATCTGACAAATCACGCACCATAATGCAAGTGCCATGCTCGGCCCTGTTTGTGCCTCTGGTCTCAATGGCATTAGTCCTCCTACCACCAGGTAGTTCACAAATACTGGGCAATGGTCCTTGCCATGTCCCTAGCCTTTGCACTTTATGCACCATACCTCCTCGTGCACTTCTGGGTGAGCCGTCCTATAGTTTCAAACTCTGCATTTCAAGGCACAAGTTTTTCAACTGCACGTGGATATGTTGGATTCCCAGGTTAGGATCTTGTATCAAGGTCTCATGCAGTCTCATTGTGATCTCCAAGGCCTCAGCCTGGGTGGATATATTTTGTTGTGACAGCACATTCCTTAGATGTGGCATTAGTGACACTACAAACCATGCATGGTGTTTCCCATCTATCAAGGTCATATTGGCTTCATGAATCATGCACTTTAGTCTCTAATCTAGCTCCCAAGGGGTCTCACCTAGAAGCATTGTGATCTCCTTAAATCCAATAATCGACTGCATCTCTAATTTTGGCTTGCTAAATTCCTTATTTAGCGCATCTTGGATATCCGCGATCCCTACGTTTGGATTGTCATTGGAATTCTTAATCTACCACATCAGTGCGCAATCCCTACATTTGGATTGTCATTGTAATGCTTAATGTACCATGTCAGTGCGCGATCCTACAGGGTGCTAACCAGCGTTGCTTTCTTTATATTGTCATTCGTGACTCCCTGTGCTTACCATACAGCCTTTACCATGAACCAAAATTGGTCCAGATCTTTGTTCCCTAATCCTTTATACACTAGCAACTTTTTCGTGCTCACCATATTGAACTGTGGTAGTGGTGGAGGTGGTGTGGGCGAAGATGGGGGTGAAGATTGTGAAATTGGTGGTGGTGTAGGTGGGGGTGGTATGTGAGGAATTCGCTACCTTATCAGACTGATCACACTTCTTGGTGAAACTTTCGCGAGTTCCTCCTCGCTTTCCCATGGAGGTGAAATCAAGGGACTAGTCTCTAATTCTGCGCTACCTTCGTTTCTGTAGAGCCTCCCACTTCGCGTAGCCCCAAACATCAATTTATTCACATAACTCACTTTTCACAAAGTAACATCTTAATCCAAGTGTTCAAATATTTAACGTACTTACCTCGCGGTCCTTTGAGGAAGCGTTGTTTAGCCTCACTATAGTTGACTAAAGTATCTACCATGAACTCAGTGATAAATCCTCCTATAATTTGATTGAGCCAATGGTCCACAGCACATGCAATATTATCTCCTGATGCTTCGAGTCTACGCACCAACTCTGGAGTCCACACAATAGGTTTGTCGAGCCTACACCTTCCTTGACTATCTGCTAGCTTTACGATCCACTCGTACAGCTCAGAGGGGAAGGATGCAAAGAAAATTTTGTGGATTTCTGTATATAAGTAGCAATCTAACCACTCTTGCTTTGATAACCGTAGATTCCTATTTTCCTGTGCCGATAACATGTGAATCTTCCTGTCCAACCACTCTTCAATTTCTTTCTCAGATTCCAGTGACACGACATCAAACATCTCTTATGCAGATCCTAGTCCTAGAAACAGAACCATTTTTTGGATTATTGGGGCCTGACCCAGGTTTAGAGTTAAGTTATCCAAACAAATCCCAGTACTACTGGCCCTTTCGGCAATAGTCCATGGAGCGCGGACTGAGGTCTCACCCAAAGTAGTATGGCAGGGTGCTACAACCAAGTTTCTGCACCCTGGAGATTTTTGATGAGTTCAAGTGGTCCACGGTTCGACCCTACACGCACGTCTCTATGCGCACTTTCCCATACCTTGCAGCCTGAGATGCTACCTTTGTACAACCCTACTCGAGGGTTGAACGCTATTATTACCCCAATCCTTACTAGTATTCCAGCATGTGTTGATTATTTTAACCTACTTGCATGATTTTAAGTTATACTTAACAACATAAATCATTCATACAAGTGTGTGTAGTAAATAAATAGTATAATTGCAATTTATATCGAACATGCATTAACCCAAGAACAGATAACAAATTTATAGCAAACTTCTCTTTATTAATCCCTTCTTCGGTTTCAGACTCGACTCCACCCTATGCACTCAGCTGCAAGGGTCCGCACACTTAGCCACAGACTACTAGGCCTCTACGCACTCAACTGCAGAGCCTTCTCCTATTGTACCACCCAAATACACACTTTACCCTTGTGACTCAATCTCCTAGACTTGTTCTACTATTCCCTTTTCCTTTACACTTAGAGCCTCAATCTATTTATACAATCCCATGTTCCACATACCATGGGTAGTCTATCCATCCCACATTACATTACAAAACTAGGGTGGACAACTCTGTGACTCTATCATACATTTCGCGCTCTGCGCCTACTACTCACAGAGTCTTTACAACAATATTGGGTCAAAACTTGGGCTTTGAGCCCCAAAACATGCCTTGGGGGGGATTCCATGCCCAACATTACATGCAACCAAGCATACAAGAATGTAACCAAACATGCAAGAATGTAGCCAAGCATAATACAATGATACATGTAAGCGACATAAATTGACATGTAACCAGTCATACACTCACAGTGATGCATTCCTCAACAAAACATCAAGTTTCACTTGACGACATCACTACAACCATGAACAACATCATGCAGATGCAACAAGCACATGGAATGCAGGGATGATTGTTGGGCACAAGATCCCCCAATATTTTGGTCAAATATTGTAATTCGGATGTAAAGACTCCGCATTTTGTGGGTGCAGAGCGGGTAGTTTGTAAAAGATTCAAAGGGTTGTCCACCCTTAATTTTGTTATTGTAATCTCGGTTGTAGAGATCTACCCATCGTCCACTCTAAGTAGTTAATACATCAATCTAATGATGATAAGGATGAAGGGTTGAGTCAAATCTGAAGTGTAAATTCTAGTTTTGGGTCGTAGAGAGGGAGAAGGCTCTGCAGTTGAGTGTGTAGAGGCCTAGTAGTCCACAGCTGAGTGCGCAGACCCTGCAGCTAAGTGCGCAAGGCAATTCGAGTCTGTAAGAGTTGGAAGTATTAATAAAGAGAAGTTTCCCATCAGTTCTGTGTATTTATTTCCTATTTTATGCATCTGTTATCTTAGGTATGAAATTCACTTCTAATACTTATATGATGCACGAATTTCTATAATTGTATTGATTAAGTGAATACAAGATAGAACATCTATTTACGTGAAGTTAACTAAGATCTGTTAAGAAGATAAGTAATTTACATGGTGTAGTTTGGGGAAATAGTGTAGGTCGCTACCATAGCAGTGTGAACGCATCTCAGCCCCTGGTGAGGGCTGCGCGAAATATGATTATAACAAATCGTGAAGGTATTGAAGGTTAGAATAGTTGAAGGTTAGAATAGTGCATGAAATGACATGCGCGAAGGCAGACATAGGTGGACTAAACCAACACCACGGACATCTCAAGGATGCAAAAACTTGGTTCCAACATCCCCCCATACTGCTTTAGGTGAGACTTCAGTCCATGCTTAGTAGGTTGATGCCGAAAGGGCCAATAGTGTAGGTATTTATTTGGCTAAATAAATCTAAACCTGGGTCAAGCCCCCATAAGCCAAAAAATGGTTCCATTGTCGGGACCAGAATCTACATAGAGATTTTTGATGTCATATCGTTGGAATCCAACTAAGAAAGAAATTGAAGGCTCGTTGGACAGAAGAATTCACGAGTTTGCGGCACTAGAGAACAAAAACCCACAACTGTCAAAAGAGGAGTGGTTAGATTGCTATCTATATACAGAGATCCATGAAATATTTATCACGTCCTTCCCTACTCAACTATACAAGTGGATCGTGAAGCTAGCAAATAGCCAAGGAAAGTGGAGGCTAGATGGTCCTATTGTGTGGACCCTAGAGTTAGTGCGAAGGTTGGAATCATCGGAGGATAAGATCACACTCGTCGTTGATCATTGGTTCGATCGTATTATAGGAGGATTTGTTACTGAGTTCACATTTGACACCTCAATTAGCTACAATGAGTCAAAGTGATGCTTTCTCAAAGGACCACAAGGTAAGTACGTAAAGTTTTTGAATACTTGGATTAAAATGCTATTATGTGAAAAGAGGGTTATGTAGTTACCTTGATGTTTGTGGCTACACGAAGTGGAAAAGCTTATAGGAACGAAGAAAATAAGGGACCAGAAACTAGCCCCTTGATTTCACCTCCATGAGGAGATGAGGAAGAGATCGCAAAGGTCTCACCACAAAGTGTGATCCACCTGATAAGAAAAATAATTCTGCAAACACTGCCTCCACCCACACCACCATCACCTCCATCTTCACCCGTACCCACTCCTCCACCAACACGATTCAATATGGCAAGCACATTGAAGTTTCTTGTGTTCAAAGGCTTGGGAAATGAGGATTCAGACCAATTATGATTCATGGTAAGGGTTGTATGGGAAGTGCAAGGAGTTATAGATGAAAATATAAAGAAAGAAACACTGGCTAGTGCCCTACAAGATCGCGTGCTGACCTGGTATATTAAGCACTCCAATGATAATCCAAATGCGGGAATCATAGATATCCAAACAGCACTAAATAGATAATTTAGCATGCTTAAGTCTGAAGCATAATCGCTCATTGGATTCAAAGAGATCACGATGCTACCAAGTGAGACTTCTTGGGAGCTAGATCAAAGGCTGAAATGTACGATTCGCGAAGCTAATATGAATCTGACAAATGGACAACATCGTGAGTGGTTTGTAGCTTCACTAATGCCACATTTAAGGAGTGCACTATCGCAACAGAAGATAACAACTCAGGCAGAAGCCCCGGAGATTTCCATGAGGCTACATGAGACCACAATACAGGATCCTAACTTAGGAGTTCAGCAGATCCACATGCAACTGAAGAATTTATGCCTTGAGATGCAGAGTCTGAAAGAGGATAGGATAGATCGATCAAAAGTGTGTGAAGAGGTATGGGAAGTAAAATGCAAGGGTCAGGGTCATGACAAGGACCACTACTTGGTTTTCACAAATTACCTTGCAGGAGGAGGACCGATGCCCTTAATGTCGAAAGCACAAGCAGGACCTAGCACGGAACTTGCTTTGTGGTGCGTGATTTGTCAAATAATAGGAAAACATGCCACGGACAATTTTCACTTGTTACAAAAGTATAAGCAAAATTAGTAACAATTGTTTTGCAACTTTTGTAGGTCAGTGGAACATGATGAGCACACTTGTAAAAGCTATTATTTGATGATGGATAGAAATCCCACCTACAGATTTCAGGCCAAAACACAGCCCCTTGACCAAAATACAGAAATGGCGCGAACAAGATTTCGGGGGTGTGGATGAGGCTGAGGTGGAGGAGGACCTAGAAGAGGTTGCGGACAGTTGATATGCTACAACTGTGGAGGGCCAAGACATTATGCCCATGATTGCGTGAATCCAATGCAGCCTTCATGTTTGTATTGCACCTTGTTTGATCATGAGACAAAATATTGTCCTACGTTGATAGTTAGGATACACGAAAAAGGAGTTCTATCACCTCCCCCGACTCAGAACCTACAGATGATGAGGTCTGAGCTACTTGAGGAAGATCTGAATGTGAACATTGTGTTCCAAACTGGAATCGTGACGGGAGATGACAAAGGAAAACAGCTAGAAGTTAGTCCTTGGGTTCACCAAGCTCCGGCAAAAGAATCGGAGTTTGATTTGGAGCACACTTGGGAAACCTTCATGGAAGCTAAGAAGAGCTTCATTTATGCCTCCAATTGAGGAAGCAAAGATAAACCAGAGCTGGAAATGGACCCATCTAAGCTCACAACATTGCTGGAAACATGTATGAAGTTACTACGTGACAGTAAGGTGGTGAAAGGGTTATAGGAACTCATCAACAGATGTGGTGGGACCGCGCGAGGAAAACCTCGTGTAGTCTGGAAGATTGGAAAGCATAAGATAAGGACGAGATGAGAAATGAGGCTAACCATGTAGATCGAAGAATATGAGATGGACCAAGTAATTTTGGATTTGGGATCAAATTCAAAGTTCTGCTGAAACAGACATGGGAGTGAATGGGGTGACCTATGCTACAGTGGTCTCCAATTCAACTAAGGATGGTGAACCAGCAGAAAATAATACCCATGGGGTGATTGCAGGGAATAATAGTGGATATTGAGGGAGCAAACACGCTGATGAATTTGAAGTGATAGAGATTGTTGATGATAGAAATCCCTACCCCGCGCTTTAGGAATTGACTGGGCCATTGACATGAATGGGGTAATCAATCTGAAGAAGCACAAAATGATTTTTGAAAAGAAGTCACTGTGCATAATTGTGCCCCTAGACCATGCTGAAGGATCATGCTATACAGAGTTGGTGTACAACTATGAAAGTGATGATGATTTGGATTGCATCTATAAGATAACAGCGCGAGACTAGGACTAGGTGAATCCCACCATGAATGGGTGGATTACATGGGAGCGTGAAATCTCTTGTACTTCAACTTCGGATGAGGAAATAGAGTGGTGGTAGAATCAGTTACATGAGGTAACTACACTGAATTGTAATATGGTGACAAGGTCGCTGCACTGCTTATCGATAAAAGTAAGAGACATGCCTACTTATGATGGTTTGAGTGAGGTAGATACCTTCTTGGATAAATATGAAAGAGAAGCATAGGAAAAGAAACGATTCCAAGCCTTGGGCTGGGTACTACACGCTACGCCCGCAAGATGGTGGGGTATGCACAAAGGGAGCTTTGTATGACTAGTGCAAATTTAGGAGAATGATGCGCACATGATTTGGAAAGCCTAGGGTGTGCCTGATAGATAAGTACAATGGACAGGATGGTCCACGCGTGCATCTGGATAGGAAGATGCAAGCCTATGGAAAAGACCCCCAACCTGTGCGGATGCACATGTACTCCGCGCTAAAAGACCTGGTCAATAAGTGTGTGTTTGGGGGACAAAGGTGCAAATGGCTCTTAATGTTGGGAAGACATTATATAGGAGGTGCTATCACACAAAAGATTCTACATGAAAAGGTGCTCAACAAGGTTTTCACCGCGCTGACCAAGGTATGCAACGCACAGCAAAATGATTGGGAACTACGCATACCTGCAGTTTTATGGGCTTATAGGATGATATGCAAGAAACTGGCGGGACAAACACCTTTTAGGCTTGTCTATGGAGTAGAATCCATAATGGCCATGGAATACATTATGCCTAGTCTACACATAGAAGCTCTCATAGGTATGATGGATCACGGAGCCCTAGAGGAGAGGCGCACGCAGTTGGACGAGCTCGAAGAAGAACGATTTTTTGTTGGATTTCACCAACATGTCCAAAAGCAACGCGAAAAGGCTTGGCACAATCAACATATTAAGTTGTGCACCTTAAAGGTGAATGATTTGGTATTTTTGTATGATAGTAAGTTTGATAAATTCCCAAGGAATCTTAGAATGCATTGGCTGGGACATATGTTATTAAGGAGATCATGGATGGTGGTGCGGTGCAGTTGGTAAAGTTAAATGGAGAACTCTTCCCAGGGAAAGTCAATGGCAGTCATTTGAAGCCATACACAGGGGGCTTTTCCATCTAAATAGCCAACAGAAGCATAGTCTTAACACTCCATGCAGCTGAAAGGAGGCGCAGGACTATAAACTACTCTACCCAGAAGCTGTGCAATGTCAGGACTACGTGCAGTAGCAAAGTGTCACAGGGTCTGCGACAGCACAAGGGTAGCTGCACTGCTACATGGGTCGGCTAGAAATTGACCGTTACAGTCACTATTCATGATGTGATGCTCGGTTTGATACCAAATGGAGTAAGTGGTAAGCATTTAAGGTGAACTTTATGGGCTAGATTCTTGAAAATATGCCCCCAACTGAGAATTAATGGACTGAATGTGGGGGAAACGGTCAAATTAAAATTCAAAAGATGCTATAAATTACAAGGCTATACAACAAACAACACTTGGCAATTTGAGAACTGAATTGTTGCACACTCAGAAATTAATGAACCCAAACTTGTTCGATCTTCTGAAGGCAAATTTGTTGCTTGAGCAATTACCCGAGACATTGGCAGAATTGTAAAATTGCACTATGGTAGCACTTGAAGAAGCAATGGATACCAGAGTAATAACTGCCAAGGAAGCCATGTAGGCCATTATGGAAGTGGATGCCCCAAAAAGTGTCTAGATAGTCACAGAAATCCCTAAATCGTTGCACACTCTGATACCTAAGAAAGACAAGCAGGCCATGGTACCAGTGCGCGTATCACTTAGAAATCTACTGAGAACTAGGCTCACCATGGAAGAAAAGGGGAAGGCTATCAATTTGGAGGTTGATGAGGAGGAAGAATTTGAAGAAGTCCTAATAGAGGAGGAGGATGTAGAAATGGAGGTTTAAACCCAAGGTGCGGACCCTCTTACCAAGTTGCTCGCATATGTTCATCCGTGGAAGGGTAAAGAAAAGGTGCCCAAAGATATAGATTGGAGAAAGAGCCCTCTATAGACTCCAGTGCTCCTTAACGACATTATATTTTGAAGGAGCGCACTTGGGATGAGTGCCCATACTAAAGTTTGAAGACTGGGATCTCGTGGACCATGAGAAGTTCCCACATTTGGCAACCGCGCAACTAATGCACCAGAAGATAGATGCATTGGCCAGAATGATAGAGTTGGAGCCATGCAAATGGATGAGAGGAGTTGAGAAAGTACGGTTACTAAACCTACTCCGGGTGTTGCATTACCATTGCACCCTAGTGACCATTTTTGTCATCAGGAACTACTATGCCTGGTACATCATGGGTGCTTGTGGCTAGACGAGCCCATCCCCATCATAGACCATTTGGTTCACAGAATTACCTGACTCCCTTACAAAGGGGGGGACCCAGCAAACATCTCTGAGGGAAAGAGTGATGATTTGGCCATCGCAGAGGCCATAAAGAAGAAGTTTAAGTTGGAGAAGAAGAAGAGAGGGTATGCCATTTCCAACATCAACAACCCTACGGTTAAAGTCGCTACGTAGATATTGGCAGGGAAGGTTATGTTGAAGTGTTGCGTAGATGAGGTGCCCACACCATTGGTTTTCCTAGCAGCACAATGTGTAGAAGGGGTCCAGTTCAACTAGGCAAACTATTTATGCAGAGAGTTCCTTGAGAACTGCCGAGAGGCACAAGAGCAGGGAAAAACTTTTCACTATGTGTGGCTTCTGTTTTCAATAGTACTCATGGCATGGGAATTTCCTAAAGATAGCCAGTTCCCGATGATCACACAGGACCTTCCAGAGGTAGAAAATTACACCTCGTTGTGGGCAACCAGGGATGCACAAAGGTTAAGGAATAGCGCGCCACCGCAATCATGACAGCAATAACGGTGGTCAACAGTGCAGTGACAGACTGCACAAAGTTGTTCGAGCAGTCATTCAAGGTCCTCACCACCCTACATGAGGACCCAAACATATAGCACCTAGAGACAGAGGCACGCGAGCTATAGCAGAGATATGATGAAGTAAAAGGGACCACATAGACAGTTTCCCTTACACGGAGGCTCACGAGGATGCAGTAGGCTAAAGCGCTCAAGGAGCAGGTGGATGTTTCTCGACATAAGGAAGCTATTTTCAAGGTGCACCTACAGCCATGGATCAATGAGGCGTACACCATAATAGCCTCCATTGAATCAAAGCTCACACAGTTGCAAGAAACATAGGAAAGGATCCAGGGCAACAATTTAGACACAGCAATCATTAAATGGCACGTCGAGGAAGTACAGCAGGAAGTTGCTCAGTGCACTACCGAACTTGCAGTGATCTAGTCAGAGTTGGGAGATCTTCACGTAAATATCTCTGCATTGATAGAGTGACTCGAGGGTGAGTCATGATGTTTGTGTTGGTGGCCTATTGGGTGCGACATTCCCTAAGGGAAGTTTTGGGGCTTAGAGCCCATATTTTGGTCAAATATTGTAATTCCAATGTAAAGACTCCACATTTTGTGGGCGTGAAGCGCACAGTTTGTAAAAGAGTCATAAGGTTGTCCAACCTTGATTTTGTTATTGTAATGTTAGCTGTAGAGATCTATTCATGGTCCACGGACCATGGGATTGTATAAATAGAGTGAGGCTCTAAGTAGTTAAGACATCAATCTAATGATGATAAGGATGAATAGTTGAGTCAGATTTGAAGTGTAAAGTCTAGTTTTGGGTCGTAGAGTAGGAGAAGGCTCTGCAGCGGAGTGCATAAAAGCCTAGTAGTTTGCAGCTGAGTGTGCAGACCCCTGTAGTTGAGTGCGTACGGCGAGTCGAGCTTGTAACAGTTGGAAGTATTAATAAAGAGAAGTTTCCTATGAGTTCTGTGTATTTATTTCCTGTTTTATGCATTTATTATCTTATGTATGAAATTCAGTTCTAATACTTATATGATGCATGAATGTGTATAATTGTATTGATTAAGTGAATACATGATAAAATATCTATATACGTGAAGTTAACTAATATCTGTTAAGAACATAAGTAAGATACACGGTGTAGTTTAGTGAAATAATGCAGGTCATTGTCATAGCAGCGTGAAAGCATCTCAGCCCCTGGTTAGGGCTGCACGAAAGATGATTATAACGAATCGCAAAGGTATTGAAGGTTGGAATAGTCTGTGAAATGACCTGCCCGAAGGCATACATAGTTGGACTAAACCAACATCACAGACATCTCAAGGGTGTAGAAACTTGGTTCCAGCATCCCCCCATACTACTTTGGGTGAGACTTCAATCTGCACTCCATGGGCTAATGCCGAAATTGCCAGTAGTGTAGGGATTTGTTTAGCTAAATAACTATGAACCTGGTTCAGGCCCCCATAAGCTAACAATGATAGACACACATGCAACTAACATGAATGCATAACCAACACAGAACCCATCTAGTCTGATGGGTGAACCATGCTATGTTACCACTCTGTAACACCCTCCTCCCACATCTACCCAATCAATCGATTAGCCAGGGAAAACATGCAACGTGAGGCCACTGTGATATGATTAGACCTCCTAAGTCACGTTAAGGAAGTGGAACCAAAGGAAACACACCATACAAACATTAATTATCAGCTACATGACCCTCAGGAGACATGTCAGCCACTCATATAGCCTCTCCTTAGGTCCCACTGATGTTCTAGATCTCTTAGGCCACAATCACTCTCATGTTGTGGGAAAGGGAGCGACCAAAAACCCAAAGTCACTCTCTCAAGCTTGCCTGCCAATGACCATAGACCAATGTGTCCAGTGTTATGCCAATGACTCCAAGATTTGACTTTTTTAGGCTCAAAGCCTAGGTCACTACCCAGAATTGAACCATTTCTTCAAATCGGTAAAATAACATGGAAATGATAGTATTAAATAAAATACTTGTTTAAGACGTTGACTGGGCCCCACTTAGCCATGACGGGAATTTTTTCAAACATATTTCAAATGTGTAATCTATAGGTGTAATTAACAATTCTGAGCATAGGGGTCTCATACGTAGTTCATAATTGCTAAGAACCATTGGTGCCTCAACACATCAACCACTATTCCATCCATTAGGTCATAGATACATTGATCATTCAATTACAAGTAAAAACATGATGAGAGCCAAACATGGCTACTATCATAAAACATATACATAACCAACATAATAGCAGCAGAAATACTCATGAAAGTACAGCCATATAGACCACATACAATCCATCAAAATTCTCATAGAAATACAAGGAGAAATAACCTTTCATTAATGATGCAAAATCCAAACTTGAGATGGGACTTCCACATTCCACCCAAATGTAGAATGGTTAAGCCAAATCTCTCTTCAGCCATTCACCCCCATGCCATATTCCAAGCATGAATGTGGGATCTCATAGAACACATCAATCAAAAACCATCCAAGGCTTCCAGAGTTCATCCACCTCAACCCATCAAATAGTGATTCCACCTCACAGTCGTACATCACAAAACCATCATCTGCTCAGTGTTTATCCCAACTATCCAGAGCTCCAGAGTGTTTGTTCCAACCAAGGCTCCAGGATTAGTAAATCAAAACATAGTTTTCATCAAGCTCCAAAGCATTTGTCCAACCAAGGCTCCAAGATTAGTAAATCAAAACACAGTTTTCATCAAGCTCCAAAGCATTTGTCCACCCAAGGCTCCAGGACTAGTAACTTAACCCATCAAGGGCTCCAGAGCGTTTTTCCAACAAAAGCTACAGGACTAGTAACTCAACCCAAGTTGTTACAGGGCTCCAAATCGTTTGTCCAACTAAGGCTCCAAGAATTAGTAACTCAACCCAAGCTAAGGAAACATGAGAACCAACCAAAAAAAACAATGAAAGTAAACCCACAATCACCATGGCTATCCAAAAAATGGAAAGGCTAGTCAATCCACTATCAATCCAGGAAATCCTCCATGCCAATGACATATCACATCTAAGAAACCACATGCATGTGCCATGCATGCCAAAAATAGTGAAGGAAGCATACATACAACTCGGTACCTGCAAGAAAATCTAATGTAGTTATTAATCTTGATGCCTTCTTGTGCTTTCCTGATCTTCCTTTGCCTTCTTACTCCAAGAATACAAGTATGCCACACCCACCAAGAGTGCTCCAAGAAAACTCTAAGTCTCCAAGAGTATGAGAGAGAGAGAGAGAGAATAATGAGATAGAACCAAAACTAAACTGACAAAAGGTTACCAACTAATCCTCGAAACCTGTTTTATGAATGATGTCTCTGTTTTCTTCATTTTCCATTATTTTCCTTCAATTTCCTCCTCACATGCAACATGTGACCTTTCACCTCCCTTTTCTTCTAATTTCCATTATTTTCATAAATAATTGTGCCAAAATACCATTTTGCCTTTCCAAAGCCTTAGCCATTTCCTTTTCCAATTTCCTTAGCCATAAACAATCATAAGTGATCCCCATCACTATTATTTTTCCCAACATTCATCTTAGAATAAGTGTTTCATGATCTGTGGTTATTATTTTTCCTTTGTTTACTTTTATTACATGGAATTTTCACGGGGGTTTTTACACCCTAGTTGCCACTTTTTATTTCTTTAAATGTTTCCCTACCATACTATATTCTTCTCTTAATCTCTTCAAGAGTGAATGGGGCTTCTAGCATTCATTATATATGATGTCATTCAAGGCCTTAAAAATTTTGCAAGTGTCAGGTATAGGTATCTGAGATAGATCAAAAGTGATCTTAGTGGCCTCATAATCTTTAGCAGAGTTAACCTCTTTGCATTTGGCCTTCAGGACCGTCAAACTTAGCTCATCTCCTTTGTAATCTAGGAAACTTAGAAATTGAGTTTCTAGAATCCTTCCTCTTTCAGTAAGCCAAATATATTTCTTCATTTCCCACTTGAATTCCTTTGTTTTACTCTCAAATTCTACGGTGAGGGATGAGGGTTTCCTGCCAATTTAAATATCAGAAGTATCTATGGCCCCTAAAGAAGTCATAGTTGTTGATATGTGTTGCATTATGAATGGAAAGCCTTTAGGTATTATAGGCTTGTTGGATGGACATAAAACAATTCCTACAATTAGTTCCAAGGCTTTCTCAATGCCCTCCTCATCATCATTATCATCTTTAATCTCTATCATCTTGAATCTCTTAGAACAATATTCTCTTTCCTCGTCTATATCCATATCATCAATCTAGGTCCTCTTAGTACCAAACAGTTGAGAGAATTGTGATTATGTCAGCAAAATCACTTCTTTAACTTCTTCAAAAGTCATCTCATTTTCCACTTTCTTCAACAGAGGTCATGGTTTATGCCAATGTGCCTCTCTATCTTTGTCCTTCCCCTTATTGTAAATTATGTCCAAAGGATCATAGACCCATTCAGATCCTTGCAGAAAATGCAGATCCTTTAGCATATTTTGGACTATCTCTTGAGACTTTTTAGTTTTATAAATGAATGGCCCAACTTTATGTGGAATATGGAATGTTTACTTGTTTTCTGGATTGAAAACGTAGCCAATGACTGATGAACTTTTGAATTATGAATTTCAGTGCAAAAATATGGGGTGTAAGGAAACTAGGAAACAAGTATGGCTTCTCCTCGAAGCCATAAACTCTAATCATAGTGCAATCTTCTAGGAATATCAGTCTCTTATCCTCCATATTTCATTCATCTCTCCCATCTCAGAGATGACCCTGGGTAGAGGTTGTTCATGTACTAGTTGGTAAAAAATTGATACAAAGGACTGAAGATAATACAGAATTCCCATTTTTGTGGGGTTTTTCTTATTGTGAGAATCCACTCAATGGTAGGAAATACATTATTAGTAGATTCAACTAACACTGGGGCTAGGTATTCCGAGTTATACTTCTAGCACATGAAAAGGTATATGATATATGAGTAGTATCTGAAGGAGTTTGTGGAATGAAATTTTTTGAAGTGGTGATCGATGGCATCTAAAAGATAATGGGGAAAATCAAACAAGGAGTAGGCAGTGGTTTCATGGTGACACAAGGCTACTAAGAAGCCTAGCATAGTCTCATCAACCTTTGAATCTGTGTCCATGTGAAGCACTTGAGTGATCATAGAAATGGCTATCTTGGCATGTTTAGAAAAATTCACTATGGTATAAAGTGGGGGCCATGTTGGAGCTACCACTCCTTTAGGGACATGTTTAGCCAACACCTTAGCTTTTTTCTCTTCAGTGAGACCCTTCCAAACCCAAGCAAGGTGGCATATTCTAGCTTTTATAACCCAACTTGGTCCGAGAAGTATAACATTGTTGTTATTTCTTCCAAATTCACTAATACAATCACCTTAGATCCTATAACTAAATAAATGGTCATGTTATCAAAATTGTACTGAGGTGCAATCCAGGTAATGATTTCTAGGAAATGATAGACTAGGGGCACCACAGCTTTCACCAAGTTACTTATAAACAAGTTGTCCAAATCTAGACCTGTATGCACATTGAAATAATCTACTGGATGGTAGCATACATGAAATTTGTGTTGAGGATGGGATCATATATTTTAAAATGTGCACCCATGATTTCTTCTTCATGTGGATTTTCCATTGCTAAAGAAGTCACTAAAGCCACGTAGTGAGACACGTTCACTTGGATTTCTGTGAGGTGACTTTAATGAGAGTTCAATCTTGGAGAAACTTCTAGGGGTACTTTCCTCGCTAATTTTTCAGGGATAGGGGACAAAGGTTCCCTCCAAATTCTTTTTTTTAATATGTTTCTAAGCTTAGAATTGACAAACATTGGTAAATTGGGGTTAGATTTTGGATAGACGGTAGAACTAGGTAAATTAGCATAGTTTTTGTAGGCAATTTAGACACACAACGAATTCAATGGGATGGAGGATGAATGCCAATTAGAAATTGGTAGGTGTTTGATTAATGGGTCTCGACCTAGGTTCAGAGTTAGTTGTACCAAACAAATCCCTACACTACTGGCCCTTTCAACATCAATCCGCAGAGCGTGGACTGAAGTCTCACCCGAAGTAGTATGCGGGGATGCTGGAACTAATTTTTTGCACCCAGAGATTAGTGTGATGTCATTTTGTGCCCTGGATCTGCCTTCGCACAGATCGATAAGCCTTTATGGCTTATCAATGTAACTTCCTTTAATCAGCTTCTAGACCTTTGCAAAGATCTACAACTAGCTTTTGCGGACCCTGAAAAGGTAAATCAACTACCTACGCGTATCAAAGATTACTCTTAGCCAAGTATTTACTTAGATCTATTTAAGTGTCGATAACTCTAACATACAATGATATAATATTCACGTAAACCCTTAACATCAATTGCATTCATATAACAATATAGATCAAGTAAAGTTGCGCATTAATACATCATTATTTTATAAACCCATCATTAATCACAACATAAAGCACATTTATACATAACATAAGGGGATATGTAAAACACAGGAATTTCTGTAAAAATCTTCTTTATTAATATTCATTTCAGCTTACAGACTTAAGACTTTCCTGCGCACTCAGCTGCAGGGGTCCGCACATATAGTTGCGGACTCTACTCAAGGCCTCTGTGCACACAGATGCAGAGCCCTTTCCTCCTCCAAGACTTCTACGATCTTCCTTCTATTAACCCATTACATTTGTATTCATCATCTATGTCCTCTTCCCATTCTTCTTTAGACTCTCTAAAACACACTTATTTATACAATCCCATGGTCAAAAATCTAAATAACTTACATAAAATAAGGTAAAACCCTTTTTTACTCTTTAACTATCTATGTGCTCCGCGACCACAATTTGCAAAGGCTTTACATTCCTTTACATAAAACTTTGGGCTTTTTCCCCAAAACTCACCCAGGGGACCCCATCCCAACAAGCCCCCAACACAAAGATCAGGACTCGCCCTCGATTCACTCGGCTAGCGTGGAGATCTTGTTATGAAGATCCCCCAGCTCAACTTGTGCAAACCCTACTTCAGTTGCGCTCTATGTGGTTGCCTGCTTGATTTGTGCTATCAGCTGCTCTGTGGCTGGTCCTGCGCTGTCCTTCTTGATCTTCTGCTGAGTGCTATGAAAATTTTCCAATTTTTCCTGAATATTGGCGAAGACTATGTAGGCCTCATCCAACCAAGGTCCTAATCTGGGCTTAAGGACTTTCACTTTCTTCTATGTTGCTTCCACCTGTGTAAGCAACTTCTTAGCCTCCTACAGCTTGGCAAGGTGTTGTGTTTTAGCAATGGTGAGCGTCGTCGCCCTTACTTCATCATATTGTTGTTGTAGCTCACGGACTTCTATTTTCAATACCCATAGGGTGGGATCTTCCTACAAGCTCATCACTACTTCCATAGCCTACTCAAATAACACGGTGCAGTCCACCACTGCGGCTTCCACCATAGCAACTCCATCCTTGATAGCGGCTTCACGTCGTTCCCTTACCTCTAGTGGGGTTGACGATTGTGACTTCAGCTCCAGTTATGTTATCTTCATGTTCATCTCGAACTAAACTCTAGCCACCTCTACCTTGCCATCCCGCACACCTGCAGCAAGCATTCTGATCTTTGCCTCCAACGGTGCCTCCTCAGAGATATGTAATTATGGCATCGTCTTGCATGCTTCTTCCACCACAGTCGCTAACTAAGCGTTTTGTGCCTGGATTGTGTATTTTTATTTCAAGGCCTTCGTATTTTCAGTGAAAAACTGCTCATTCTTCACTCGATACTCATTTATGAGGCTAAGCATTTGCTGCTCTCGTGCTCTTAGCTCCGCTGTCACACCTAACTATAGTGTGTGAAGGTACTCATTAGGGAGTGCAGCCAGGTTGAGTTTGATGTTCCTTAGGCAAATTATGACGGCCTTGTCATCAGCCACCTCTGCGCCCAAGGATCCTTCTGGTAACTTCCTATGGTCTACGCAGATCCTTATTTCTCCTTTCTCCTTCTTTTCCTAGACTACTATTGGTCTCACCCAATCAAATTCCTCCACAGGTTCAATGATTCCTGCCTTAACCATCTTATCCAACTCTAAGTGGACCTTTTCCTTGTATTTGGGATTAAGGTGATATGGCCTCTACTTCACAGGCTTCGCATCCAGCTTCAGAGTTATTTTCATCACTCCTAAATCACCTATGATGCCTTTCAAGTCCGAAAATTTTGTAGGTAAAAAATCCTGATATTCATGGAGCAACTCAATGACTTTATCTATTGTAGCATCATCCCAGTAATCCCCAATATTTGCAAACTTTGGCTCTACCTCTGTGCCAATATTTACTTGCCTATTTTTCAATGGCGCAGTGATGTCTGGATTCCCTATCTATGATCCCTCTACCTCATGGTGGCCTTCTATTTCTGGAATGTTAATATTCCTTGGATCCTCATCGTCTCCTTCAACAGTCACATTATAGCATTACATCACATGGCATAGTTGGGTTCTCTAATCTAGTTGAATCAATTCCAAAGGATCCGGCAGTATTCGAAAGATCGTTGCCTTAACCTCCTACAACACCTCATCAATGCTTTTGAACCCACTTTCAAAGTTGAAGGTCCTCACAAATCCTTCTCTTAAGATATCCCACTTTGTGGTGTCATGGCAGAGCTCTGTCTCTAAATACTAGTTCATAGGGATTATATCTAGAGTGTGACAGAATAAATGTACCCATTCTAGTTGTGGCTCCATTCCATAAACCTTAGTCCATTTTGCTAAATGATCGCATTGATCATTTCTCCCATCATATTTCTCAGTTAGCTGAACTTTTGGGTGACCAAACTGCAGTCTCATAATTCTTTGTTACTCACACCATTCTTTAAAACTATCCTTATACGTACCCCACCACCATGCAGGTGTAGCACACAATGCCAAATCCAGTGCTTAGAAGCAATGTTTCTCAGGTAGTTCTCTTTCAAATGCATCAAAAAACTTATTTACATCAGTTAGACCTTCATAATAAGGTAAATTTCCTACCTTTGGTGATATACAATGTAGCGACTTAGTCATCATATTGCAGCGTAGCATAGATACTCCATGCAACCTATTTTTCCAATGCTCCAATTCCTCATCTGAGTCTGATGTACGAAAACTTTTGTGGTCCCATGCAATTCATCCATCGGCTATCAGATTGACCCAATATTGGTCTCACACTATTATTTTATAGATTTGGTCCAAATCATCACTTTCCTCATAGTCACAGACTAGTTCAGCATAGCAAGGTCCTTCTGCAAGGTCCAATGGGACTACAACACAAAGCAATTTTCTTTCAAATGACATTGTCCACTTCTTCAAATTAATTACCCCATTCATGTCAATAGCCCAATCAATTCCCAGGAGCTTGGCATATGGATTATTGCCATCAACAGTCTCTATCACTTCAAAATCAGCTAGCACGCTCGCTCCTTCGATATCTACAATCACTCCATGCAATCACCCCATAGGGATAGTCTTTTGTTGGTTTTCCATCCTTAATTGAATCAAGGACTACTGTAGCGTAGGTCTCCCCATTATTTCCCATGTTTGTTTGGGAAAAACATTTGCATCCAACCCTACATCTAAAATAACCTGGTCCATCTCATAATCTCCTATTTTCATGGTGAGTCACATCTCACGCCCTATTCTCATATTGTGTTTGCCTATTTTTCTGACTATGCAGTGTCCTTCAGGAGCACCTTCCTTACCAGCACAATTATTTATTAGTTCTTGTAGCCCTTTCACGACCTTTCTAACACATGGCAGCTTCATACAAGTCTCCAAGAAAGTGGTAAGCATGGAGGGGTCAACCTCTTCAAATAGCTTGTTCTGACTTCCTGAGGTAGAGGCCTCAGTGAAACTTTTCTTTGCTTCCATGAATGTTTCCTTCACATGCTCCAGGTCAAACCCAACTTCTTTTTCTAGAGCCTTGTGGACCCATCCACTTTCCTCAAGCAGTTTCCCTTTATCATCACCAGTCATCATTCTGCTTTACAGCATAATATTCACATTGGGATCCTCCTCACGGGGCTCGACCCTCATCATCTATAGATATTGGGTAGGTTGTTGAGGTTCTGACTTCTTCTCCTGCATATTAGTTATCAATATAGGGAATTCCTCTATCGCGTGATCAAACTAAGTACAATACTGGCATGACAGGCATGTTTGGTTCGTACACTCCCGCACGTAGTGTCTTGGAACTCCACAATTATAGAAAATAACTTGTCCCCGACCTCTACCAGGTCCTCCTCCTCCTCGGCCTCATCCATGCCCATGATATCCTCTGCACTCTCCCCCAATGCCTTGATCCAGAGGCCAAGTTTATGTTTGCATTTGATACGTGGATGTTCTTTCCATAATCAATTCATAGCTATAATAGTTGCGCTCATCATGATCCACCAATTTACAGAAATTGCAAAATAACTTTTGCGGCGTCTGTACAAATTTTTGTAGCAAGTGACAATTATCTATTACATGTTTTCTAGCTACCTAACAGATAGTGCACCATAGCACGGGCCCTGTACTTGGTCCTGTGGCAGCCCTCCTGCCTCAGAGGCATCGACCCTCCTCCTATAATATAATTAGCGAAGACATGGCAGTGATCTTTATCATGCCCTTGGATTTTACATTTGAGGCACTAAACTTCTTCACACACCTCTGGCCGAGTTGCTTTTTCCTTTTTCAAGATCTATAATTCCAGGCAGAGATTTTTCAATTCCGTGTGAATCTGTTGAACTTCCAAAGCAGCATTCTGAATAAGTATTTCATGCAATATCATCACAATTTCTAGGGCTTCCGCCTGGGTCCTATATTTTTCTATAATAAAGCAACCCTTAGGTGGGGCAGGAGTGAGGCTACAAACCATTCACGGTGCTGACTATCCGTGAGATTCATGTTAGATTCATGGATCTGGCACTTCAATATTTGATCTAATTCCCAGGGTTATTTTCCAGGCCTCATCATGATTTCCTTGAATCCAATGACTGATTGTGATTCTAACTTGGGCTTACCGAATTCTTTATTCAGAGCGGTCTGAGTGTCTACTAATGATTCTAGCAGGTTATCAGTGCAGTACTTAATGTAACATGTCAATGCACAATCTTGTATGGCAGTAACCAACTGTGCCTTCTTTATATGATCATATGTAATATTTGTGCCATCCATATAGCCTTTGCAATGAACCAAAACTGATCCGAGTCCTCACTTTCCAAGCCCTTGAAAACGAGCAACTTCATGGTATTCGACACATTGAATGGTGGTGGAGGTGGTGGTGGTGTGGGTGAAGGTGTATGTTGTGGAGCTGAGGGTGGAGGTGGTGTGGGCAAATGAGGTATTCACGGAAATCCATTTTTTTCAATTGTATAGTGCTTCATGGTGAGTCATGTACCACTCCCTCATCGTCACTCGAAGGAGGTTCTATCAATGGGCTGTATTCAGGATTGCTCTCTCCTTATTTCTAAAGAATCGTCCACTTCACGTAGATCCAAACATCAAGGCAGTGGCATAACCTGTGTTTCACACAAGAGCAATTTAATCCAAGTATTCAAATATATCATATACTTACCTCGCAGTCCCTTGAAAAAGTGTCGATCTGCGTCACTATAGCTGGTTGAGGTATCGAATACGAATTGTGTCACAAATCCTCTTGTGACTCGATCGAGCCAGTGATTGAAAGTGCATGCAATATTATCTTCAGAAGCTTCCAACCTTTGCACTAGCTCCAGGGTCCACACTATTGTACCGTCAAGCCTCCACCTTCCTTGGTCATCTGCCAATTTAGCGATCCACTCAAACAATTTGATCAGGAAGGTGCAAAAGAAAATCTCATGTATCTCTGTGTATAGATACCTATCCAACCACTGCTCTTTTGTTAGGTGCGGATTTCTATTCTCTTACATCGCGAATTCATGGATATTTCTATCCAACCACTTCTTAATTTCTTCTTTTCTCAAATTCCAGTGATGTGACATCACACATCTCTTTATGCAGATCCTAGTCCCGACAACAAAACCATTTGTTGGCTTAGTGGGTTCCAACCTAGGTTCAGAGTTAGTTGTGCCAAACAAATCCCTACACTACTGGCCCTTTCGGCATCAATCAGTAGAGCACGGACTAAATTCTCACCTAAAGCAATATGGGGAGATGTTGGAACCAAGTTTCCCCACCCAGATATTAACGTGATGTCATTTTGTGCCCTATATTTTCATTCATGTAGATCGATAGCCTTTATGGCTTATCAATGTAACTTCCTTTAATCAGCCTCTAGACCTCCACGAAGATCTATGACTGGCTTTCATGGACCCTAAATAGGTAATTCAACTACTTATGTGTATCAAAGATTACTCTTAGCCCAGTATTTACTCAGATTTGTTTAAGTGTTGATAACGCTAACATACAATGATATAATCTTTATGTAAACCCTTAACAACAATTGCGTTCATATAACGATATAGATCAAGTAAATTCATGCATTAATACATCATTATTCTATAAACCCATGATTCATCACATCATAAAGTGCATTCATACATAACAGAAGAGGATAGGCAAAACACAGGAATTTCTAAAACAATCTTCTTTATTAATATTCATTTTAGCTTACAGACTCAAGAATTCCCTACGCATTAGCTGCAAGGGTCCACGCACTCAGTTGTGGACTCTACTCTAGGCCTCTGGTCACACAACTACAAAGCCTTTTCCTCCTCCAAGACTTCTACGATCTTCCTTCTATTGACCCATTACATTTGTCTTCATCCTCTATGTCCTCTTCCCCTTCTTCTTTAGACTCTCTAAGACACACTTATTTATACAATCCCATGGTCCGTGGACCATGGGTAGTTCTTCACAAAGCCAACTTAACTTACATAAAAGAGGGTAAAACCCTTTTTGACTCTTTAACTATCTATGCACTCCGCAACCACAATCTGCAGAGACTTTAAATTCCTTTATATAAAATTTTGGGCTTTTGCCCCAAAATTGACCCAAGGGACCCCATCCCAATAGTAGGGGTGGAGGATCCAGCGATTTCTAGTGGTTGTTCTCTCTATTTTGACACTCTTTCATAGTGAAAATGATCAAAATGGTCTCTTGGCGGCCAATTTATAAAAGAATTTATTTTTTTTTCATGCCACCCATGTCAAATTCTGCTTGGGTGTGTTGATTCCATGATTATGTCACCATATGATGGTGATGTGATCATGCAAGGCATGGTGCTAATGTGGGTGGTGACGTATGTGTGATGCGGCATATGGATGAAAATGTGGCAGGTGATATGGTGATGTAGTGGTTAACATGGCAGGTTTGACCTTCCCCACCAAGAATTTTTTGCATTGTGAGGAGGGTGGTTGTTTGCATCACCCACCTGTGTGTTTGGCCAATGGTGTTTGATCATGCATCCATGCAGTTTTATCATGCAACTCCTATCGACGTTAACCATCGCATAGGCTAGCAGATCCCACCATTGATTTGCATAGCTGCAGGTCATTAGATCTCAAGGACGTAACCCTCGATCCTACATCAGGGTGATGTCATACTAATGTCATATGATGTGATTTATTTTAGAAAATTATGTCAGTCCCCTTAAGAAAAATTACATCCTTTTGAGCAAAAATTAACATGATTCTTCTAGATAAAAATTAGGTCCAACAATACCCAAGAGGACAACAACTCCTTAGAGGATAATAATGAACAAACTTTTTATGAAGAATGGATCTGAGTGATTTCATGCTCATATTGATAGAAACCCAATATAAAGGATATGATGAATGTGAATTAAATGAAGAAGAGACTGAAGTATTTTTGGAAGGTGAATTAATTGGTGCCTTAGAAGAAATTAATAGACTTGGGAAAAAGAATACGAAACAAAAAAATGTTATTTATTTAATATGAAAGAGAATAACACAAACATGAATATTCATCACTCATTCTGAAATTTAATGTGAAGGAAACAAATAATATTCATTACATTATATTACAACAATTGAAATAGAAGGGGAAAGAGTGTGAGAAACTAGAAGAAAAAATTGTCTGCATTTGAAAAGAATTGGAAAATAATCAGGCATAGCTTGACCAAAATCTAAAGTTCATTAAAGGATCTAATAAATTGGATGAAATTATAAGTATTCAAATATGTACCCTCATAAATATTGGTTTGGGTTATAAAGGATAAAAAAGCACCAAGAATATTGAACACAAATAACTAATCAACTTTATTGAAGCACTCAAAGGACCTAACAACAATACAACCAAAGGAAATGATAAAAATTAGCAACACCAAAAAGAAGAAAATGACAGCAATGCAATAAGAAACATTAATAATATTCACTAGTAGCAGAGGAGGTAAAATTATAGCAATTTGAATAGCCAATGTTATGTGAAATTTATGACTATGGATAGAATTATCTTCCCTAGACCTAGCGGACTAGTCTAGAACAATAGAAAGAAAAGAATATAAAGTTTCCCTTAGAAAAATTGAAGAATGGAAAGAGGCTCCCATTGGAATCCATTGCAAGATTTTCTTTCCTCTTGGCTTGCAATCTCCAATCATAGCTATAATTGCTATAATCAGAACCTACACATACAATCAACACAATCCAAAGATCTATGACATCTATGTAGCATTATCCAATTACTCTATTCAATGGATTAGCAAAGCATTGAAATATATGAATGTAAAAGTAACATAACATATATAGGAAAATGATATGTTATTTGCATTAATATAAGTAGGAGAGATTTTACAACCAAGAAAAGTAGTTGATATTGTAGAGATCTCCCCATGTTGACTTGTCCTTCCTTATCAATTAATGTCATCCTAATGCATGAAGATGATGAATCAGATTCAAGGCAGCAACATGAGGCATGATCAGTCTCCAAAATCCAACCTTGATGTTGTAGATGGAAGTAAATTTATAGGATATGGATGGTAGTTTAGGAATTATTATCCATTTACCAATCTAGGCTTAATATCCACTTAAGATGGGAGGATGAGCTCAAGGGATAAGAGGTGAATTATCCAAGGTAGGATCAGATCGGACTCAAGCTTCTTGTCCAAGATAAATGGTTAAAACAACCCCTAGAAGCTTTTGGAAGAGGAATCTTCAGAAATATTTTTAATTTTCCTGAATTTCTATCATCATTGCACCCCCGGCAAGGAGCAAGCTATTGTTGATCATCATTGATGTAAAAGGGAGAAACAAGTGTTGAACACAGATCTTTGAAAGGGGCAGGGTGAGTTGGGGCTTAAAAGCTTAATTTTGAGCAACTAATCCCAGAAACTCAGAATTTTTGGAATGGTCATGCTTAGGGATTTGTGTATGGATAATGAGAACATGTTCACGGATGTGGATTGATCCAGTTTGTAGGCATATTGACCAGATGTGACAAAATGGCCTATAACAGCCAAAAAGATCAAGCAAGAAATTAGCAGAATCCTTATCCCCCTAAAAGAGAAAGTCATCAGAAATTTAGAAGAACATATCCTCAAAACAAAAATGATCCGAGATATTGAAATGTATTTTATGTTTATTGTTATTCATGTACGACTTTTGGCCACAAGGTTGTAAATTGTATAGCCTATCTTAGAAATAATTAAATTAGGAATAAAGGAAATGTTTCTTATTAGTCAACAAGAAATAGAGGTAACACATTTTTAAATCCACCTAGGAATGATCCCAAAGATAGCAATCATTTTAATCCTTTATTTGATTATATTGAATGTTTTAGTTGTCATAATTATGGACATAAAGCAATTGTTTGTAGAACCAGCAAAATTAAATCAACTTCTTAGATCAAGCAAGCACAAGAGGAACCCAAGACATGGAAGAAGAAAAGGGAAGAAAGGAAAGAAGAATGTGGCATTGTTTTTTATGCCCAAAACCAAGTTAGTCATTGGTACGTGGATATTTAATGTTCTAAACACATGACTAGTGATAAGAGAAAATTATTATCGCTAAAAGAAGGTAAGATAGGCAATCTTAAATTTGGTAATGATGCTCCAGGCAAAATCATGGGCAAAGGCATAGTTAGCTTGGAAAATGGAAGAGGAAAGGTTGAGAATGTTCTTTTGTGGATGGTATCAAACACAACTTGTTGATTGTGAGTCAAATGTGTGACGAGGGGTATGATGTCACTTTTCACTCCAAAGGTTTTGAAATAAAGAAGGAAAACATGGGAAAAGTTGTAGCAAAAGTTGCGAGTACAGCAATTATTGTGTACACAATAAATGAAGAAAATAAGAAATGTTATTTGGGGAATCTTGATGAGATTGGCTATGGCAGATAAAGTTAGGACATTAAATTTTGATGATATGGTGAAGATCAGTACAAATAAAGTTGTAAGGGACTCTCTAAAGATTTCAAATACTAACAATGCAGTCTGCAAATCATGTCAAATTGGTAAACAAGTTCAAGTACCCTTCAATGCTAAGGAACAATCATCAACCAGGCCTTTGTAGTTAGTTCATACAAACTTATGTGGACCTTCAAGAATTGAAACACCCATTGGAGAATGATGCTTTATGTTTATTATTGATAAATGTACTAGGCTTACTTGGGTTGCATTTCTAAAAGAGAAATATGAATCTTATGAATAGTTCAAAGTCTTTAAATCCCTTACTAAAAATACAACTAATTAAATATTGAAATTCCTAAGGTTTGATAGAGGTGGGGAGTTTACTTCAAGAGAGTTTGATGATTTTTGTGAAGAACGCAAAATAAAAAGAAAATTCTCAATTAAAACCGCCCCACAACAAAATGGTGTGGATGAAAAGAAAAATATATCAGTGTATCAAATGGCAAGAGAATTATCATATGAAATAAATATTCCAAATACCTTTCGGGATGAAGTTGTTCATACAATAGTCCATATTTTAAATAAATCACATCTCAAGCCTAACAATGACAAAACTCCTTATGAGTTATGGTGTGGAAAACTAGCCTCAATAAATCATTTCAAAGTCTTTGGCAGTAAGTGCTACATCAAAATTAATGATGACAATCTTGCTAAGTTTGATACAAGAGCTGATGAAGGAATATTTTTATGAGATTCAACTAAGAGCAAAGGATATAGATGTTATAATAAAATATTATCCATAGTTAGAGATAACATTGATTTAAAAGTGGATGACTTGTTACCTATCAAGGAGAAACAACCAAGATGTCCTAACCATATTAATCAAATTGGTAATGAGTGTGAGGAATGACAATATGAGGAATCGAAAGTGGAAGAAGTAGAGGCAGCATGCTCTCATCCAAAACCTCCTTCAAGATATGTGCAAAAGAATCATCCTAAAAATCAAATTCTTGGTGATAAGAAAGTGGGAGTTCAAACTAGAAGAAAGCTAATAAGCACTTCTAGTCAAGCACATATTTCCATGTTGTCTACAATTGAACACAAATAATTGTCTCAATAAGTCAAGATAAGCATTGGATAAGTTCCATGAATGAGGAATTAGATCAAATCAGAAAGAATTAGACTTGGGAACAAGCTCCAAGAAAAATAAATAAAAATGGCACAGGTACAAAATGGGTCTTCAAGAAGAAGTTAAATTAGGATGGACAGGTCAAAACGAACAAGGTGAAATTAGTTTAAAAGGATATGCCCAGGTTGAAGGAATAGACTTTGAATGGAAACTCACTCAAATGAAAGCTCATAGTGCAACAGGTCAAAGAATTACATATTAGACTATAAAGAATGAAGAAAGAGAGGTATGCGCAGGTTCAACTTGTCCAAGCTACGTATACATGAAGGTTTACTGAATAAAAGGAGCGGATATGTACACACGTACTTTCACAGAAGGAAAAGCACATATATCTTGGAAAAACAATTTTTTTGGTCCAAGGTATTTGACCCAAGGTAATTGGTCCAAGGTATTTGGTCCAAGGTATTGGTCCTAAGTAGTTTTGGTCCATGGTATTGAGAAAGGCCTAAAACTATATAAGGAGGAGAAGATCATTAGGCCAGGTGTGAAAGTAATTTGAATATCTTATGAGGTGTTGGATCATATATGCAGGTTAATGAGCTTCTGATGGTTTGATTGATCTGATCTAAGGAGGCACCTATATGGCTGATGAAGGTTGATGGGCCGGGATCATAAAGGCTTAAAAGTATTCTCATTATGTGGTTTGATCTTGAATAGTCTAGATCTGAATACTGACACATGTTTTATTCTATAAATGTGATGAACTGGGTATTACTAAAGTCTGGAATAGTTGCGATGTTTTTAAGTTAGCATTTACAGATCTGTACATAGGTTCACTTTAGTAAAAGAGTGTATGCATGCTGGTTCAACATATCAAAGTAGTGTATACATCATAAATTGGAATTTGCAGGTCTGTACACTAGTTCCCTTCGGTAAGAGGGCGTATACACGTTGTTTTGACACATGGAAGTAGTGTATACCTTATGAAGCATGATGTTTAAAGTTTCAATAGTCTTTATTTGTTGTTGCAGAGTTTTGGGTTCTGTTCTGATGACTGTATTTTGGTAATAGTGTTCTAAATAATCAAATTGATTGATTGTGTTTTTCTTCAGTGATGATGGGTTGTCCTTGATTGATTCAGTTATGGTTGATTCAGAAAGTGATGATTGAGTTTCAGTGATTTGTTGATGCATATGTATTTGATGGGTGTATTGCAGTTATGATTTTCTAAGTTTCAATGTTGTTGATGGGTCCAGTATGAAAATTAGATGAAATCAAGCCTTCATATGTATTGTTGTGTACCAGGAGCATCCAGTCTGAAAATTTATGAAACGTGGTCCTTGGAGGAAGAAATAAGGTTGTAGTCTTCTGTAGGTTGGCACCTACGTACTAGTAACGTATCGGCTAGTACAAGATCTAGGGAGTTGTAGCTCCCTTCCAGTAGTAGCTGGAGAACAAGAGAAGCTTGTAGCCTTCTGCAGGAGGATGCTTGCATACTAGTATGAGTCTGCACCAGTACAAGATTGTAAACAGATTTTCTTATTATTAAAAGAAGATAGAGATGACGGCATCAGGTGGTTTTTACCCACATTGGGTTTCCACCTTATATCATGGTGTTCATGTGTGTTGCTTATGTGTGATGTTTTATGCTGCTTTTATTGCACTTTCTAATAAATCTCTGATATACTGGTTAAAGCTCAATACATGATAAATTGTCTAACTCAAAAGTTCTCTGCATATACGCTGGTTGCTTTAAGTACAGTCGCTTGTACATGCTAGTTCACTTATCTGAAGTAGTGTATATAAATATGTTTGGGGAATAAAATTATAGATATGATAATATTGATCCACCCCCCTCTCAGTATTATTTCCAACAATTGGTATCAAAGAAAGTCCTTCAGAAGAAGCTTGATTGCTTAAAGGGAGATCCATCAACATGACTAATAAAGAAAGCATGGGATCCATCAGACCACCAATCTTCGATGGGAACAACTTTGTCTATTGGAAAATAAGAACCACAGCCTATCTATAATCACTTGGAATAGATGTCTTGGAAATTGTGGAAGGAGGATATACATTTCCAACAGCAATTCCTACAGATATGACAGGTAAAAAGCAATATGAAACCAATGCCAAAGTTGTCAATACTTTATTGGGAAGTTTGTCACAATCAAATTTTGTTAAAGTCATGCAGCTCAAATCAGCCAAAGAGATATGGGATAAAATCATTCGAAGCTATGAAGGAGACTCTCAGGTAAAATGTGCTAAGCTTCAAACTCTCAGAATTCAATATGAAACTCTTAAGATGCATAGTGATGAAAGCATAGCTAGTTACTTCCTACGTATACATGAGGTTGTCAATTGTTTGAAGAATCTGGGTGAAGAAATTAAGGAAGTTATCTTAGTTGAGGAAGTATTGAGATCCTTGTCTTCTAAATTTGAATCCAAATTGTCTATCATAGAAGAAAAATAGGATCTGCAGAATATCACTATGATGCAGCTTCATGGAATCTTAACAGCCTTTGAGATTAGAAAAGGAGGACCATTAGATATGAGAGAAGCCACATTCAAAGCTTCAGCAAAAGGAAAGGAAGAACACAACGAATCATGACATATTTTAGAAGAAGAAGATGAGGTAAACTTTGTCAAAAAGCTTCAATGGAGTTCTGGAAGGTTTAGAGGTAAGTTACTGTTCAAATGCTTTTCTTGCGGTAGAGTCAGTCATTATGTTGCCAGATGTCCTCATAAACATAAATTTGAAAAAGGAAAGGAATATGCAAAAGGAAATAGAAAACAAGTTGTGAATAAAAGGAGTTACTATACTCATGAAGATAGTGATGATTTATCTAATAGTGATGAAGATGAAACTGGACAAGATTATAGACTTCTCATGGCTTATGATGATGATAATTTTTGGGATACTTTAGAAGAGGAAGACCTTCATGAAGAAATATCTAAACTCAAAATCTGTTTAGAAGAAAATAATCTGATTATAGATACCTTAACATACCAAGTTGCTGAAAAAGAAAAACACAATGAAAAACTAGAATGTGAAATTGTGGGTCTAAGAAAGGATCTTAAGAAAATGAAACCTCTCAATCTTAGATTCGCTAAAGGATCAGAAACTTTAAATGAAATTATCAAAGTTCATGGTTCTCCTCTGATAAAGACAGGTCTTGGATATATTGAAGAAGCATCTCAATCACAGAAGTCGTCAACCTCCACCAAAAGCTATCTTGATGCAACAAAGACCAGTGAATAGTATGACAATCATCAAGAAAGGCATAAAGCATATCACCAGCTAAATCAGACTCAATTTACTCCAAGGATGAATAGAAGCCACAACCAACCTCATGTAAATCATACTCAATTTGCTCCAAAGATGAATATCAATAGAAACTACAATCACCAGGTCAATAGATTCAATAATCACATGAACTTCTTTAATGGGCAATGCTTTTCATGTCATAATTTTGGACACAAAGTTGCTCAATGTGTTGCTTACAAATTCATCATGACTAGAGCAGCATGAAATCAAAGGAATGTAACAAGGATCAAGAAAATTTCCTATAATAACTTTTCTCATCTTGAAAATGAAATAGAATGCTCAATCTGTAACAATTTTGGTCATGAAGAATTTGAATGCAAGAGCAAATTTCAGCAAACATCTCAAAAGGAGCAAACTCCATTAAATCCCAAGATATGGAAAAGGAAAGAATCTCAAACAGAAAGATGTGGTATAGCCTTGTATGCATAAGGACAAGAAAATTAGTGGTACATCGACAGTGGATGCTTAAAACACATGACAGGTGACAAAGAAAAACTTCACTCATATAATTCCTTAGAAAAGGAAAAGAATGTCTCATTTGGAGATGACACTCCTGCTGTCATAAAAGGTAAAGGCTTTGTTTTCTTGAAAGAAAAGGTTAAAGTTGGAAATGTTATGTACGTAGATGGTTTAAAGCATAACCTGTTGAGTGTCAGTCAAATGTGTGATCAAGAAAATGAAGTGGTGTTTCGATCAAATAGATGTGTTGTTCGTGAGCTTGATATAGGAGAGACTGTGATTAAAGGTACAAGAACTCCAAACAACCTATATATACTCAAGGGAGGAAAACAACAGTGCTATCTAAGCAAAAATGATGAAAATTGGTTGTGGCATAGAAGATTGGGACATCTAAGCTTTTCTCAAATAAGAAAAGCATGCAAATTCAAGGTTGTTCATGATCTTCTAGATATCAACATCCCAAAAAATACAATATGCAAACCATGTCAAATCAGCAAGAAAACCACAGTTCACTTCATGGAAAAGGAAGGATCAGCTAGTAAGCCTCTTGAACTTGTCCATACTGATTTATGTGAACCATCGAGGAAAAAGTCGCCTCGTGGAGAAGAATATTTTATTTTGTTCATTGATGATTTTTCCAAAATGTGTTGGATAGGTCTTCTAAAGCATAAAGATGAAGCATTTGAAAAGTTCCAAGCCTTCAAAGCTTTGGTTGAAAATGAATCAGATCGAAAAATCAAATCCCTCATATTTGATTGAGGAGGGGAATTTACCTCGGATGAATTCTTTGACTTTTGTGAACAACATGGAATAAAAAGGCAATTCTCCACTGCAAGGACTCCTCAACAAAATGGATTAGTAGAAATAATGAATAGAACTATTCAACAAATGGCTCAAGCTGTGCTAGATGAATCTGGAACTCCTTCAACCTTCTGGGGTGAAGCTTCATTCGTTATCGTGAATATTCTCAACCAAGCAAATGTTCGAGTAAACAGCACTCAAACTCCACATGAACATTGGTATGGTAAGACCCCTACAGTAAAATACTTTAAAGTTTTTGGAAGCAAATGTTATATCAAAAGGAGTAATGAAAAACTTGGTAAGTTTGAACCCAGAGCAGATGAAGGTATTCTTCTTTGTTATTCTCCCAAAAGTAAAGGATATAAATGTTATAATAAAAAACTTGGAAAAATTGTTGAAAGCATTGATGTTGTAGTTGATGAAGCTTGAAAAAATCCAAAACAGATAAAATCAACAAAAGATTATGACAATGAAGAAGATTTGGATTATTTTCCCACATCAAATCAAAATCATATTGAAGAAGAAACCAATGAAGCACTAGAAGAAGAGATAATGGTAGAAGAAAAGACGACGTCTAGGTATGTTCAGAAAAATCATCCAGAAACTCAAATTTTAGGGGAAAAAGAGGCAGGTGTACAGACAAGAAGAACTATTACAAGGACCTCAAGCTATCTAGCATTACTATTCTCCACCGAACCTCAAAATTTAAATGAAGCATGCAAAGATGAATGTTGGGTCAAGGCCATGGATGAAGAACTTGAGCAAATTGAAAAGAATGACACTTGGGAATTAGTTCCTAGACCTCATGATAAAAATATTATAGTAACTAAATGGATATTCAAGAACAAGCTGAATGAAAATGGAGAAGTCAATAGAAACAGGGCCAGACTTGTTTGTAAAGGGTATGCTCAACAAGAAGGTATAGATCTTGAAGAAAATTTTTCACCTGTTGCTAGACTTGAAGCCATAAGAATGTTTCCTTCTCTTTTCAATTTTCGGAAATTCAAAGTATACCAAATGGATGTAAAATCAGCCTTCCTTAATGGAGATTTAGAAGAATAAGTTTATATTGAACAACCAGAAGGACTCATTCTTGGAAATGATGCAAAACTTGTATGCAGACTCAAAAAGGCTTTCTATGGTCTGAAATAGGCTCCAAGGGCTTGGTATTACCGCCTTGACAAATACCTACACCAACAAGGTTTTACAATAGGTTCTGCAGATAGTAATTTATATACAAAGATTGAAAATGATAAATTGCTAATTATTATTGTTTATATTGATGAGATTATTTTTGGTAGCAATGAAGAATCCACGAGTTAGAATTTTGCTTTAGTAATGCAACAAGAATTTGAAATGTCCTTGCTTGGTGAGCTTACCTATTTTCTTGGTCTACAAGTTCAACAAACTAAAGATGGTATTTTTCTTTCACACACCAAATATCTCAAGATCTTGAAAAAGTACGGAATGGAAGATTCTAAACCTGTATGTACTCCAATGGTAACAGGATGTAGTCTCAGCTCAAACGATGAATCAACATCAATACATCAACCAAATTATAGATCCATAATTGGCAGTCTTCTTTATCTAACAAGTACCCAACCTGACATCATGCATGCAATGGGAATAGTTGGAATATTCCAAGCAAATCCAAAGGAATCACAACTTCAGGAAATCAAAAGAATTTTCAAATATCTTCAAGGAACTCAAGACTTTGGACTATGGTATCCTAGAGATGCAAATCTTACTCTTCATGCATATATAGATGCAGATTGTGTAGGAAGTGTTGATGATAGAAAAAACACTAGTGGTGGTGCATTCCATATGGGTTCCAAGTTAGTGTCTTGGTTAAGAAAGAAACAAAGTTCAATTGCTTTATCTACAGTTGAAGCAGAATATGCGGCTGATGCATCTTGCTGCACACAACTACTTTGGACGATGCAAACCTTGAAAGACATTCAGATCACATGAACTCCACCCATCTCCATTCTATGTGATAATACAAGTGCCATTAGTATTTCAAAGAATCTAGTCATGCACTTCAAGACCAAGCACATACCCATCAAGTACCATTTTCTACGAGAACAAGTGCTTGAACAAAAGGTCAAATTGGAGCACGTGCCCTCCAAAGAACATGTTGTTGATATATTCACTAAACCACCACCCAGAGAAACATTTAATATCTCAGACAAAAGTTGGAAGTTGTTGTTGCATCATCCTGTTGTTAAATCCAGTTTTTCAGAGGAAGTTTACTACACGCTGGTTTCATGTAGTATATGCGTGGGTACACACAGGTTGCCTTGGCTGAAATCGGGTATATGTTTTTCTAACAAAAAAAAAACAGTGGTAGCACAAGTTCAAGGGAAGAGTTCACATTCCACATTTTTGGCATTATGGTTGCTGAACTCAACTATTTCTTAGTTGCATCAGTCATTGGTGTAATATATCTTCTTCTGTCATGGTCTATATTTCAATGAGTTCTATTGGTCATATGATGTAATTTATTTCCCCAATATCCTTGGGATGGATGATGTAATAATTGTTGTATTTATGTCATGTATAAACTTTGGTATATCCCCACTTGGTTGGGCAGATGAGTCAAATATGGTGTATCCCCACTTGGTTGGGTGATTGATGTATGTATGAGTTCATGGTCATAGGGAGGTCATAGTCACTTTGTTGAGTTATAGTGTCATGTTATTATATTGAATCATCTCTCTGAAGACTCAACATATACTCAAGGGGAGTATGGATAGAATCATGCAAAGGAGGAGAGTAGAGTGGTCTGCCATTTGCCCTTGATGTCAAAGGAGGAGAGAATTTTGGTATTTTCGTGTTGTATGGTATCTCTAATAGTCTTTACAACTTTCAGTAGTCAACACCATCATGGTTGCCATCAAGTCCAAAGGGGGAGATTGTTGGCATTATGATACAAGTATTGTCCTTGATGGAAACTCTATAGGTCAACTCAGTTTTGATAAGGGGCTAACAAGAATATTCAGAGGCAATAGGGAAGTGGTACAGAGGATCAGGAAGATGGAACTAAGGTATATTGATCAGAATAAAGAAGTTGAAGGAAGAAGATGATTTAAGAGCAATTTAAGAGATACACGCAGGTTCACTTAGTCCAAGCATTGTATACATGCAGGTAATCAGAACAGAAATAGTGTATAACATACACAAGCACTCCCACAGAAGGCAAAGCAAATACATGTTGAAAACCATGTTTTTGGTCCGAGGTATTGGTCCAAGGTATCTTTGGACCATGATATTGACTCTAGGTATTTAGTCTGAGGTATTCGGTCTGTGGTATTTGATCCAAGGTATTGGTCCTAAGTGGATTTGGTCCATGGTATTGAGAAAGGCCAAAAACTATATAAAGAAGAGAGGATCATAAGGCCAGATGTGCAAGTGAATAAGATTCTAAGGAATACTTCTATCTGAAGTATATTTTATGTTGTAGGCTTATGTTTGGGACTAGATCTGAAATATTTATGTGCACCTTGAGTTCAATATTGGATCAGGATCATGAGACCTGAAATGACTTATTCTTGAATGATCTGATATTGGTTGAGGCTAGATCTGATGTTTTGCATCTATTTTATTTGTTATATATCATGATCTGGGTTTGTCTGAAGTCTAGAATTACAGCAAAGTTCTGAGTCAATATTTGCAGATCTGTACGCAGGTTCGTCTCGGCAAAAGAGTGTTACACACAGTTTATGTTTTTTCAAGTAGCATATACAAAAGAAAGGCTTGATGTTTAGAGATGACTGATCTATGAGATCAGTATTGCTGATTTATTGCTGTTATTATTTTACTGTTGTTTGCCAACGAAGTTTTCTTAGATCTAAATGTAAATCTGAATGCATAAGGAGGTTGATATTTGATTGATTGTATAAGTGAGAAGAAGTGTTTTCTGTTGCCTGCCTGTGTAAAGTTTTGTAAGTTGACAGTAGATGTTCAGTGCATTGCTAGTTGGTATAGTTTTTGATTTAGATATTTTATGATTTAGAATCTTTAGAGGTATACGCAGGTTAGGCTGAAGGAAGTAGTGTATACACACATGTTTTCTTTAATGAAGTAGCATATATAGTTTGACACATGAATTTTTGAGGTTTAAGTTGGTTCTGAATCTTGATACAGGTTTTTGGGTTCAACACAGTGTTCTGATGACAGTGATCTGATTGTTTCAGATTAACTGCATGTTGGTTGATGAAGTTTGAGTTTCTAAATTTCTGATGGGTTATTGATGAGTCAATGTCTTCATATGTCTTGATATGTGCCAGAAGCATCCAGTTTGAAAATTCATGAAACGTGGTCCCTGGTGGAAGAGTGGAGTTTTCTGTAGGTTGGCACCTATGTACTAGTAAAAATATTGGCTAGTACAAGAGCTAGGGGGTTGTAGCTCCCTTCTAGTAGAAGCTGGAGAACGAGAGAAGGTTGTAAAGTTCTGCAATTAGAATCCTGTTTACTGGTATGAGTCTGCACCAGTACAAGATTGTAAACAAATTTTTTTATTATTAAAAGAAGAAAGAGATGACAACAACAAGTGGTTTTCACCCACATTGGGTTTCCACCTTAAATCTTGGTGTTCATGTGTGTTGCTTATGTGTAATGGTTTATTATGTTTATACTGCACATGGTTACTGTTTAATGATTGATGAAGTACTAATGCACTGATTAAAGATCAACATATGATGAATTAACTGAATCATAAGTTTACTGCATAAACGTTGGTTGCATTAAAGACAGTTGCGTGTACACGCTAGTTCCCCTCTCTGAAGTAGCGTATATAAATTTGATTATAAAAAAGAAAAATTCTTGATCTGATAATATTGATTCACCCCCCCTCTCAATATTATTTCCAATAGGATGATGGTGGAATAAGGTATGGTAAAGGTGCACACTATGTAAGGATCATCCCAATTCTTTAGGATGGTTGGATTTGCTCAAGGGTTGTCCACGGTGGGATACAAAACATAAATTTGAATTGATGGTTGTTAGGATTTGGCGAGAGGTGGAGAAGACTTAGATGAGGCTGGTGGAATGGTTTATCCCTACAGATTAGAAACTCCTACAACAACACACATTCATTTCTTCATTTATGAACAACTTTATGTAAATGTGGAAATGATGAGTTGAATTTTAGAAAACTGATTTATTGATGGCTAGTGGATCAAATCTATGGAATGGAATGATTTCTAATATACAACAAACTTAAGAAACCAAAATGACAATTTCAAGTGATTCTAAGGAATCATGAACAATGACCTATTCAACAAGAAACCCTAAGCTATGCAATAACCACAAGATAACTCTATTTTTTGGGACTGTGAGAGTGGGGTTTTCAAACCATGATCCCATGAGGGATATGATATGAGGCCACTCTCAAAAGTTTTTCTGGAGTCTTTTATTTCCCTACTGTAACATTGATATACTTCTCCAACTAATGAAAGAAGAACTAAATAATCATCCAAATACTTGCAAATTAAATAAAACAAAAAAAGTTTCAACAGCTAATCTATGATTCTAATCTAAGGATACGTGTACAAAAAGAAGAAGAACCTCTTCTGCTAGGGTTGGGCCCTAACTAAAGAGCTTCAACCCTATGAGTCAACTCAGTGCTAGACCAAATAAACCATTTTTATTATCACCAAAATGCCAAAAATAACATGAGAATAATAGTCATAATATCTTCAGCTCAAAATTGCCTCTTGGCTACAATAAAAATTTGAATCCTAATGAGGCCCTAGGCCTTATTATTATACAAACTAATATACCAACAACTTCCTTAAAATTAGGGAGGCTTGGTTCCCAAACTAGATATTAAATTGTATTCAACTATCACTGGCTTGGCTGCTAATGAACTCGGTGGGCTTGGCTGCTTGTAACTCCGAGTTGATGAGATCTGGTGGAGGAATATTCAAGTGGTTGAGGAGTTAAGAAGGGAGATACAATCTCCTAAAATCCCTCTTACTTGTCTACTTCGAGTTCCAACACTTAAATTAGCGAAAACTTGCTCCAAATCCTACAATTGATGCCCATTAGGCCACATGACATAACATCTCAACTTTACCCTTCTCACTAAGCAAAATATAATAAAATATGTAAAGAAATGTGAGAAAAGTTGATCCTAATAAGTTGGAGAGTAGCATTAAGGGCCATATATTTTACCTATTGATGAGCCTCATCATCACCCCCCTACAGAAATTGTTGCTCATCCTCTGAGAAACATAGTCTATGTCCATGTCTTTCATAGCTCTTGTGGCCTCTCTGACATACCATGCCTCTTTCGATGGAGTTACCTCTTGTGGATAAAATCATGCATGCTTCTCTATTTCCTCCCACTTCTTTCTTTCCTCTTCCTCCTTTCTTCCTTCTAGCATACCCAATGGCAAGGGTGGATTGAGTTTCAAACCAATCCAATTGATTTTGGGTCTCTTTAGTGCCTTCTTATATAGTGTCGTCCTTTCTAGTGCATCTCTCATTCTTTTAGGGGAATGATACTCCTTGATCCTTAGGTTGTATGGTAGGGTGTCCCATCTCCTTTGGCATGCTTGCTAGCTTTCATCCCCTAGCAATCTCAAGGTGTCCTCAAAATATGTGACTGCTTGTTCTTGTGTAGCTAGGTATCTTCATGCAAGATGGGGATCATTGGCGATGATGTTGTGGGTGCTAATGACATCCATAAAATTGATTTGTCCTACTCTGATGTAAAGGGGATATTTTTATTCTCTTTCCAACACCCTCTTCACCTCCTTAGCCCTGGCCTCCTCATGACTCATCCATGATGCAAGGGACATTAGTTGTAAGTCCCCCAACTTTGCATTTGGGTCCCATGCATTCAAGTCTGATAAGGCCAAGTTGTGTAAGTAGAATTCATATATCTCGGCCTTATCCTATACTTGCCTTAGCCATGTGTTTTCTGCCTCCACTTGAGATCTCATAATTTGTTCCTTGTCTCTTATCCTACTCAACTCTATAATGATCTCTAGTAGTTTCTCTTCTAGATGATCCACATCCTCTATATTATTTGATTTGCATCCAATGATGTGTCCTTCCTTTCTCCTTCCCAAGATCAAATAAGAGAGGGATGGAAAATTTATGTGGTATTACTCTGCCTCCCTCAATGAATCTGTAATAAGAGCTTAGATTGGGCTATGGGCTAGGTTCCTGCAACTCTAGGGATTCTCTCTTTGATGTCTTTGGATAATATTCCTCCTCCTGCATTTGTGTTGCTGCTTCCTTGCCTTTCCTCCGTCCTTGCTGTCCTTCCTACTGATTTTTCTATGTTTCCTGTACTGTTGGTAGAGTTTCCTGTAGGACTGTCTAAGTTTTTTGTAGGAGGATTTTTCCTTTCTAAAATGGGATCAAAGGTTCCTTGTTTTGCTTTGCTGATTCTAACCTGGTGACATGCCTCCTAACATATGGGAGACTTTGGGGAAGCCTGTTTTGATGTGCCCTCTTCACCTTTTATTTCTGGGGAGACTAGTTGTTTTTCTTCTTTTGTCGAGTCCTCAATAATGATAGGAGTCCTGGTGGGTGTTTGTGGTTTCCCCTGTTTGATTCTAGTGATCCTCCTTGTTTTGAAATATAGGGGAGTATACCTCTGTCTCTTCCCTTTTGATTTGACAGGTGTGCTTAGGGCAGTCAAGGCAGCGACTGCCTCCCTCTTAGTTGTTTCAGGAGACAACCTTGGAGATTCCTCCATTTCCTTAGTGTGTTCCTCGGGGCTTGCTTCTTCCTCCTGTTCTTTCTCTTCACCTTTCTTATCTTCTCCTTCTTCTTTTGCTTCTTCTTCCTCTGTTTTCTCTGTTTCTGCCTCCTCTTCTTCCTTTAATTCTTCTCCTTCCTCTTCAGATTCTTCTTCTTCCTTTTCGGGTTCTTCTTCTGCCTCCTCTTCAACACTAGAGGTATTGTTCGTATCATATTCAAGGGCTTGTATATCAATCAAAACCTATCTTTCCATGTCTCTGAATTTGGACCATTGAATGGGGATTCTGAGCTGGCTTAGGGAATCCTCTAGTATCAGCTTGATAAGTCCATGGTGTGACAATTTATGGTGTTTTCCCACTTGGAATTTTGAGCTCATGCCTATTATTTATTGTAGCAAGAAGTAGGGTATACCGAGTCTTATTTCATTGGGTATCCCCTCTTGAAATCTCAACTCATGGAGGATCCTAAATTGATAGCCATAAACTATACTGAGCCTCCCTTTACAATAGATATAATTAAGAATATGATAGCTTACCTAATTCCAAGGGTAGGGAAGGTTTTCCCTTCTTATCCCATTTTTATCCTCAATTGGCTCTTCATCCATTAGGAATAGTTTCTTCTTTACAAAAGTGCCTACAACCTTATCCTCCCTTCTCCATGGCATCCCTTGAGGAAATTTGGTGGATTCTGCTAATTAATTTAGGAGTAATTGTGATTGAAAAATCCTCTTACCACCGTGGTAACACTGATCCTAGCCTGAGGGTTAAGTGCCATGGAAAACTCTTAAGCTACATCATCATCATACCCTCTGAGCAGCTCAAAGAATCCCAACCAGTTATGTCTTCTCAATATTTCTACCATAAGGGGATGGAGGTGTATTCTGGATGTCTCTATGGGTTCCCTTTTGTTAAACCTTCTCGCCATTCTCCTTTTCTAGTTGGCTAAATATAAGGAGTCTGGTAGGCTTAGCTTTAGTTATTAGGGTGACTGAGGGTGGTGAATGGCTACAATTTTTCCCTATCTCCACATACTTTCAAGTTGTTCAATTTTTTTTTTAAATCCCAAGCCCACTGTAATCACGTAAATTTTTTTGTTCCCAGCTATCAATTCAAAGCGTAGGAGATATGGACCACCTAACTTTCACTGTGCTGTTTTGGATGAGGCTAAGTTTTGAGAAGATGGACCCTATGCACCTCCTTTTAGCGTTCTCTGTGAATTTCCACTATTTCCTATAGCTCCCTGTGTTTCTTGTAGTTGTTGTTTCCTGTAGGGTGGATAAAACAAGTTCGCCTCCTCGATGGCTCTCTAAGGTGTCCCCAGTGCTCTTTAATATCGAAATGAAGTTGAAATATATTTTCTTTTTATGGTCGATTACTTGCAGCGTTGTATTGGCTGGTAGTGTACAATATTTCCTCTTGTGGACTGTTAGCCCACGTTAAATATCGTGCAGCCTCTCCTCGTAATCATCACCCACTCTCCCACAACTTAACTCAACCACCTTTTCAACTCATTCCTCTTTGATGTGATGGTTCCATGTGGTAGGCCAACTAGGAGTTCACATTTTTATTTTCGAGCTGAGGATGGCCAAGTTAACTTGCCACCTCCAGCGTATAAAATCGACTTTTTCATAATCTTTCACTTTTACTATATCATACCTAGGGAAGAACTCAGATGAGGTGTCATCCCTATGCCTTCCTTTGCTTGGTTGTTGTATGATGGAGGATGGATTTTTTGTACTTCCTTTTTTCCACGTAAGTGATTTTCCTTTGGTCATTTTTCTATATATTTCTTCCTGTTGATATGGTTGTCCTCTTTGTTGTTGTGTGCAGGTGCTTGGTCTTGCTGCTATTATTGTTGAACTCTAGATGGGAGTCATAGTGTTTGAAGGGATGTTGGAGCTCCTTTCTTACCTTGGTGATGAAGGAGAGTGCATGGAGAGTTGTTGCTATGAGAGCATAGGATCCTACAAGGTTTCCTATAGTTACTACAACAAACCTATAGTTGCCTTTTCCATCATTTTTTTCTTTTTTTTTCTTCATTTGGAGGAGTAATAGGTGGTTATCTAGGAGTGGAAAGGGTGGAAATGGGGGAGATGGAGTGGTAGGTGAGTGAGGCCAATGATGGCATGGCCTTTGGACTTTTCTATATATATATATATATATATATATATATATATATATATATATATATATATATATATATATATATATATATATATATATATATATATAGATATATATATATATATATATATATTGATATTGTATATATTTTTAATTTTATTTTTTTTTAGTGGTTTTTGATGGACACAGATGATGGTATGGTCATGAGTTGGTGTTGGGTGAGAGGTGGTGAGGTGTATGGTTCCCTCTTTCAACCTAGAATAAGCTTGCACCATCATTTCCCAATCGAAATTCTATTCCTGTAAAGTTTCAGGACATCCTCTAGAAAATTGCCTTCTAACTTGTTTTTGATGCCTGGAAGTGACTATGGATGATGGAGACATGGTAGGCATGGGAGATACAAAGTGAATAAAGGAAGAATGGGTTGTTTCTTTGATTTCTTTCCTTTGAACTTTGTGTCCTCTGTTTCCTTTAAAAACCTACAAAAATCACAAAATTTTATTAGTGGGTAGGTTTGAAGTCTCTGCCATGTTATTTGTTTTTTCTTCTTTTCTCTTTTTATATATATATTTTTAAAGGCACATAGGTCACGTCAAAGGAGGTTTTCAACCTGTCTGCTTGCCCTATGTGCCTCAAAGGAGGTTTTCACCTAGGGACCTTTTTATTTTTCCTTTTTTCTTTCACTCTTGGGCTGCCTCATGGAGGTTTTCAACCCAAAAGCTGGCCTCAGGTGTCTCATAGAGGTTTTCACCTAAGTCCCTTATTGTTTTTTTCTTTTTGTTCCATTTAAAAAAAAAATAAACAGTCTTCAAGAATTTGGTGAGCTAGAAGCTGAGACACTTCCAAGCACATTCAATTCCTTTTTGATGGTACTGATTAACTCTTCCCTTGACAGGTATTTTATAGGCTTTCAATCTATATCCATTGACCGACAAGGGGATACCTTCTTCATCTATGGTCCTTACTTGTATAACCCCATTTTCATGGCACTTTTCTATTAGATATGGGCCCAACCACCTGGTCATCAATTTTTTTTGATGTCCTTGAACCTAGAGTGATATAGCAGAGCCCAATCACCTTCTTGAAAAACTTTGTCTTTGATTTTTGTGTCATGCCAAACCTTTCTTTGTACTTGAGTCACCTATGTGTGTAGGAGGGCCTGCATCCTGAATTCATCTAAACCATTGAGTTGGAGCAACCTCTCTTGTTGTGCCCTTGTAACATCCAAATCCAATTGTGTTTCCATTCTCAAAGTTTTGTACTCAAACCCAATGGAGAGCAGAGCCTTCTTCCCGTAGACCAAATCATAAGGGGTGAAGTGAGTGGTTTTCTTCTAGGTTTTATTATAGGCCCATGTGGTATCCACTAGTTTGTCGGCCCAATCTTTTATGTTGTTTCTTACAACCTTTGTGAGAATTCTCTCCAATGCTATGTTGGTAACCTCTACTTGTCCATTGGCCTGAGGATGGTAAGAATTTGACTTCCGTTGCTTGATATTATGTTGACTCAACACATTCTCAATCAGGCATGAGGTGAATTGAGTGCCCTGATCAATGACTAGCTCTCTAGGGTACGCAAACTTGTAAAATACATTCTCCCTTAAGAACTCAACCACTTTCTCTTCTATTTCTACCTTGACAACCTTAGTTTCAACCCACTTTTTCAACTAATTAGTGCACACAGTTATGTACTTTTTCTTTCCTGAAAGTGGATCAATGGGCCCAATGAAATCCATGCCCTACTTGTCAAATGGCTCAAGAGTCACTCGAGGTTACAAAGGAATTTCATCCCTGGAAGTAGGTTTCCCCACTCTTTGGCACTGGTTACATCGACTGGTATATCTTCTTGCATCTTGGTTGAAAGTGGTGAGTAGTAGCCAACTTGCAGTACCTTGAAGTTTGTCCTCTTGGCTGCAAAGTGACCTCCACAAGGCCCATCATGACAGGCTAGAAGTATGTCAAATACTTCCTCCTTCCTGACACATCTCCTCAAAATTTGATCTGGGCCTAGCTTGAAGAGATTGCCCCCAATCCAAGTGAATGGTGCTCTCTTTCTTATAATTAAGCTATTTTCTTTGGAGGTAACTGTGCAACCACTAAGTAGTTGGCTATGTCAGAAAACTGTGGACAGAGAACTAAAATAGTAAATAAATTCTCATATGGTCGCTAATCATCAACTATTCCTTCCTCACCTGTAGGTAAATCAAGTCTAGATAAAAAATCCGCAACCACATTTTCTTTACCAGGCTTATCAATGATATTTAGATCAAACTATTGTAATAAAATCAACCACCAAATAATTCTGGCATTCACATCAGGATTGTTCATCAAATATTTAATAGCAACATGGTCAATTTGTACAAAGGTCTGGTAACCAGTGATGTAATATCTAAATTTATTCAAGGAATGGACAACAACTAAGAGCTTTTTTCAGTCACAGTATAGTTCAACTAAGCCTTGGACAAATTTTTGTTGATGAAATAAATGGAATAAGGTAACTTGTCATCTATCTAACCTAGAGATTAACCTATAGATTTGTCAGAGGCATTAGCATGGATGTGGAAAGGAAGAGACCAATTTGGGCCTCAGAGTATAGGTGTAGTAGTCAACTTGTCCTTTTGGGTTTTTAGGGCCTCTTGGTAGCTTTCTGACCAGAAAAATTAAGAGTCCTTAGTCAATAATCCAAACAAATGTGAGACTACTTTACTGAAGTCCTTTATGAATATCCTATATTATCCATCTAATCCCAAGAAACTTATGACGTCTCTATGCTTCTGAGGAGTAGGGACCCTCTTTATGAAAGCAATTTTATTTGGGTCCACTTGCAATCCTTCTTGGGATATTGAGCGACCTAGAACAGTCCCTGCATTCATCAAGAATTCACACTTCTCAAGACTAAGGGATAAGTTCATTTCAATGCATTTGTTTAGTACTTTCCCCAAGTTAGAGAGAGCCTCTAGGAAATTTCACCCATAGGGAGTGAAATCATCCATATAAATTTCTACAGAGTCATGGACTAGCTTTGCAAAGATGCTCAGGACTTCCCTATGAAAAGTGGTAGGGCATTACATAATGCAAAGGGAAGGATCCTATAAGAAAAGGTACCCCAAGGACAAGTGAAAGTGGTTTTATCTTAGTCCTCTAGGCTGATCTAGATCTGATTGTAACCACTGAATCCATCCAGGAAAGAGAAGAACTTCTTTCCTGTAAGACCATCCAAGACTTGATCAATGAAAGTTAGAAGGAAATGGTATTTTTCGGTGGCTTTATTTAGCTCTTTGTAGTCCCAATAGATCCTCCATTTTTCATTATTATTTGGGACGAGAACCAGAGGAGACACCCACTCACTATCTAAGATGGGGTAAATGAACCCTGCATCCAACACCTTTTGTAGTTCTTCTTTAATTATATCTTTGAGGGCTAGGTTCAATATTCTCTGAGGTTGGCAAACTAGATTGCAACCTTCATTGATGTAAATATGGTGAGTAAAGACCAAAGGGTGCATTCCCTTCATTTCCTTATAACTCCAGGCAAAGGCATCCAAATGCTCTCTTAGCATGTCACATAACTTATTTTCCTAATGTGCAGAGAGAGGGGTTGATTTTCAATGCTCTTTCTAGACCAAATTCTATCATCTTGACATGAGTAGGACTTGAGTCAGCTAGGCACAAATCAGTCCAAGGGTTATCTTTAGCTTTCTTTAGTAACTCGTCAAGATGTAGGAATTTATAGGGTAAGTTCCTTTGATAGAAAACCAAAGGACATCGCCCACAAACAGATCATAGATTAGTACACCAGTATTATTGACATGGTTAAAGCCCTCAAAGAGAGAATAGTCCATGGCTTGAGCCAATGCAACCACTTAAGCTAATTCATTAACGTAAAAGAAAGAAATTTTACATAAGCTTCTCTCATGAACGGTCACGAGACAAATGAGCCTCCATGCTCTTTAAATAGAGATCATGGACCAATCTGGTGTTAAGCCACAGATCAAGTGTCAGTAATACCAAGGAGAGAATCAACGACCATATCACTTCATGTCTAGAACATATCATGACCATTAAATTGTAAGTTACAAAAATTACATGCTAAAGAAACACACTTTACCTAACTATACACTAGACCAAGTTATACTTAATTATTTCCTACGTGTTAGAATATCCTAACATCCCCCCCTTAAGAACAACTTGGGATAGGATTGAAGGATGTACAGAGATGACACAATAGGAGAAGGAAGAAAGAATTAGAGCCTATCCCCACTTAGTGAAAACTTCTTGAACTCCAACCATAAATCGAAGTTTAATAAACTTCTCCTATGTGAGAGCCTTTGTAAAGATGTCTGCAACTTGATCAGCGGTTGAATAATATTGCACTTCAAGCACATGGTCATGAATGGGATTTCTGATGAAGTACACACGTGGTTCAATGTGTTTGCTGCGCTGATGTTGGACTTGATCTTTGCATAGTTGAATGGCACTTTGATTATCACACCAAAGTGTTGTCAGATGTTGTTGCTGAAAACCAAACTTTGACAAGATTTGACGAAGCCACAGGGCTTCCTTACTAGCTTCAATGATGCCACGATACTTTTCTTCTTCTGAAGAAAGAGAAATGGCACTTTGTTTCTTGCAAGCCCATGTAGTAGGTCTAGAACCAAGAGTGAAGACATAACATGCAATAGACTTCTGATCATCAGGGTCACCAGCCCAATCAAAATTAGTGAAACCAACCAATAGAAGAGATTCGTTTGCATTGTAATGAATCCCAAACTGAACTGTACCTTGAGCATAATGAAGTTTTCTTTTAGTTTCTTTCTAATGACTTTCATGTGGGTTTTTCATAAACCAAGAAACAAGGCCAACAACAAAGTAAAGGTCAGGATGGATATGGGTTAGATACAAAGTTTTCTAACAAGCTGACGGTATAAGATAGCATCAACTTTAGGGAAAGTACAAGTGACTGAAAGTTTAGCTCCAAGCTGAAAGGGAGAAGGGTCTAACTTACAGTCTTCCATGTGAAAATCGCATAGAAGATCACAAGAATACTTGGACTGGGAAAGGGAAATACCTTCTTTGGATTGCAAGACTTGAAGACCAAGAAAATAATGCAAGTGTCCTAAGTCTGTCATTTCAAACCTCTTTTTAAGGCTAGACTTCACATGGTTTATAAGGTTGGCATCACTAATAGTAAGGACAAGATCATCAACATAAAGAAAAAGAATGATAAGAGACTTACCCACTTTCTTGGGGTCGACATTATTGTCAGAATGATACCTAGAGAAGCCAGTATTTAAAAGAAATATATCCATTTTGGCATACCAAGTCCGAGGGGCTTGCTTAAGACCATAAAGGGATTTCTTAAGCCAACATACAATGCTGGAGTCTATTGTTATAAATTTAGGAGGTCATTCCATATAGATTTCTTCATGAAAGTCCCCATGCAAGAAGGTAGATTTAACATCCATGTGATGGACTTCCCATTTGAAAGAGGCAGTAAGGGAAAGAACAAAGTGGATAGAGTTCATTTTGGAAACAAGGGAGAAGGTTTCAGTATTAGTCAATTCCTTCAACTTGTGAAAAACCCTTAGCAACAAGATGAGCTTTATGTTTATCAACTTTTCCATATGGTCCAAACTTGGTTCTGTAAACGTATTTGCATCTAACAAGTTTTCGTCCCTTTGGAAGAGGGACAAGGTCCCATGTATCATTTTCCAATAATGAACGATATTCTTCATTGATAGCTACATCCCAATCTAGATGGCCTAAAGCTTCTGTAAAGGTGTTAGGATCATAATTCACTGAAGTTTGAGCCAGTAAATAAGAGGCTCTATGAAATTGAGAAAGTGCACAATGCTGATTTGTAGGATCACCTACAAGAGCACCTATTGCATCCCGAGTAGGTGGACCCATTTTAGAAGCTGAGGAGCGGAAGGAGCGTTCCAAGAAGGTGTGGGAGGATTATCATCCTCGCTATAATCATCTGAAGAATGAATATTTTTAGAAGTTGAAGGGATAGAGAAAGGTGGCACATCCACCGAACTAGGCTTGTACACCAATATATTTTAAGAAAACTTTACATCTCTTCTAATGATAACATTTTTGTATTTAGGTTCAAGAAGTCTATATCCTTCGACATCTTCAAATTATCCAACAAAAATACATTTTCCTCTCTTAGGTTCTAAGGCTTTATGTTTGTCATCTGGAATATGAGCCCATGCTTCACTTCCAAAAACATGAAAGTGACTTACATCTAGTTTTTAATTGAGCATCATGCTTCTTCTGGAGTGATATCTTTTAAAACCTTAGAAGGAGTGCGATTTACTATATAATTTTCACAGTTAATTTCTTTTGCCCAAAAATTAAGACTAAGTCCTTTAGATTGAAGCATACAATTAGCCATTTCCTTTAAAGTGTGATTGTTCCTTTCAACTACACCATTTTGCTGTGGAGTATATGGAACAATACGTCGTAATTGAATTCCACGCTCAATGCAAGAGTTGATGAATTTGTTGTTAACATATTCTCCACCATTACCAGATCTTAGCTTAAGAATTTGATGTCCAAATTGTTTCTCAACAAAGGCCTTAAAGGGCAAGAAGATGTTAAAGACTTCAATCTTGAGTTCTAGGAAGTATACCCAAGTGTGTCTGGAGAAATCATCAATGAAAGTTAAGAAATACTTGTATCCATAGAATGAAACAACTGGAAGTGGACCACATAAATCACTATGCACAAGTTGTAAAGGGGCTGAGGCGTGCCAAGAGGTATGCTTTTCAAAACAATCCCGATGATGTTTTCCAAGTACACATATGGAACAAACAACATCTACGCAAGATACCATAGGAAGACTGTTAGGATATTCCGACACATAGGAAATAGTTAAGTTCAACTTGGTCTAGTATAGAGTTAGGTAAAGTGTGTTTCTTTACCGTTGTACATTTTGTAACTTACAATCCGACGGTCACGATATGTAGTGATCCGACGGTTCATTCTCTCCTCGGTATTACCGACACTTGATCCGTGGCTTGACACCCGATTGGTCCATGAATTCTATTTAAAGCGCATGGAGGGTCATTTGTAGGTTAACCGTGCATGAGAGAAGCTTATGTAAATTTTCATTCTTTTATTAATAAATTGCCTGTAGTAGCCACGTTGGCGCAGGCCGTGGACTGTTTCCCTCTCTGAGGGTTTTATACCACGTCAAAATAATGGTGTATTGATCTGTGATCTATTTGTGAGTGGTGTCCTTTTGGTGTTCTGTCTGAGGAACTTACCCTGTATATTCCTACATGGTATTAGAGCTATTTGAGGGCCGCGTCCGTTGGTGATCCAAATCTGAAGCCGATAGAACTGCATGCGGCTGTGGTTTCCTAGATCTACTATTTCTGGCTACTTTCAGGCCGAGAGGATTGCTCTGTTGTGTTCAGAGCATCTGTTCCAGTGAGGAACCCCTTTCGTTTCACGCGAAAAGGTTTCTGGTAGCCCTATCTGCATCATTTTTAAGATCTGGAGGTATACAGTCTTTATTTACAGTTTACTGTTATTTTCTCTCTGCTTATTTCGGTTTCGGTTTATTTAGCTTTTTTTTTAACCGGATCTATACCTTTCATTTCTGTGTATTCTCTTTGCCCTACGACTCTATGCAATCTGGGAAAATCAGAAACAGAAAGGAAGGATTTTTTCTCATGCGTATGCTCTTTTCCCTGCACCTTAGTGTGATCTGAGAAAATCAGAAACATTGAGAAAAATATTTAGTTTTTCGGCTAAAGCTAACCTTGAGCCACAAGGTTCAATTTTTTTTAAATATTTAGTTTTTTGGGTAAAGCTAACTTCGAGCCATAAGGTTCGTTTTTCTTTGCATGTCCGTGTTGGGTTTTGTGTTTTGTGTTTTGTAGGGAAAAAGAGGTTTCTCAAGGCAAGCACGCAACCCAAAGCCCCCCCCCCTCTCTCTCTCTCTCTCTCTCTCAAATTTTTTGTATAGATCAATTGGTTCAAAGCTATTTTAAGAGAGTAGAGGTCTTGGGTTCAAATCTCCATTTTTTGGGGGCGTTTTTTTTCATTCGCGCACTTTGCGCACTTTGCTGGCAACTTCAACAAATTTTTTTCAAAAAGCCATAACTTCTTCATCCGGAAGCCTTTTTCAGAGCCTTTTTTTTAAAACAGCCTAATTTTTCGAGATCTATCCATTGGAACACTTACTTTCAGCATCTTCAGCTTCAGTTTTTTTTTTAAATGGAAAGTCCATGCCAAATCATTCTTGACAGCACTAACTACTTCCAATGGGTATCCTACATGGAAAGATTTACTTAGAAGTAAAGGTCTCTACAGAATAGCCACGGGCCAAGAGAAGAAACCAAAGGATGAAGACAAGGTTGCAAAATGGGAAAATAGACAAGATCAAGGACGTGGTTTGATAGGGATGTCTATTTCTCCTGATCTTAGATTCCATATTGCAGAACTTGATACTCCTCATGAAGCATTGGATCAAATCACTAAAGTTTTTGGGATTAAAAATGAAATTAGAGCCCATCAACTTGAAAATGAGTTGCTTACATTGGATCCTAATAATTTTTCTTGCATTGAAGATTTCTTGTCCAAATTCAAGACCCTTAGATATCTCTTGGAAGGTTTTAAGGTTAAGAAAGAAGATAGTAACCTTAATTATTCCATCCTTACTAAGTTGGAACCAGCCTACTCTGTATTTGTTTCCACCTTCCATTCTACAAGGGAAGCTTTCATTTGTCAAGGAAAAGACTACAAGGCCCCTTCCTTTGACTCTTTTTTTGATTCTTTAATAAGAGAACAAGAAAAACTCTTACACCTTGGTCTTCTTAATCTTGGAAACTCTTCCAAGAAAGCGTTAGCCGCCTAGCAGCAACCAAATTTAAAGAATCCTAAGAAGTCATATCTTAAAAAGAATGGTCCTAAACCAAACAAGGGTCCTAAGCAAACTCAGTCTCAAAATGAAAGATCATTTCAGCAAAATGATAAGACCAATAAAAACAAATGGAAGAAGACTGATAGACATTGTAACTTTTGTAATCGAGATGGCCACTTAGAATTTAAATGCTTTAAGAAGATGGAAGCCTTGGAAGCCGCAATGAAGAAACATAACATCCATGTGGAGCATTCTTCTACTTCAACTTCAACTTCATCTTCAGGAATGGCACTTTCTGCATGTCGTTGTCAATCATCTCAGTCTGGTTATGCATTAAATGTATCTTCTTCTTCTCATTCTCATGAGTGGCTCATTGATTCTGGAGCCTCTTATCACATGGCCAAAAACAAAGCCATGTTTTCTTCTTTACATGATTGTAACACCAAAAATATATATGTTGGTGATGATAGATCTCTTAATGTTGTAGGGACTGGAACTGTTCATCTAGACAATGGTCAGTTTAATGATGTATTATGTGTTCCAACCTTATCCAGCAACCTTCTATCTGTATATCAGATAACTCATTCAGGTGAAGGTAAAATTGTTGAATTTTCACCTCATGATGTTGTAATCAAGGATCTAAGAGATTCTAAACAGATTCTAGCTACTGGTATTGCTGATGATTCCACAAGGTTGTATAAGTTTCACAACTTTGGGTCATCAAATCTTCCCTCAGTATTTGTTGCTCATAATGATGAAGTGAGCAAACTTTGGCATGAGCGATTTGGTCACTTAAACTATCGCTCCCTTCAGCATCTATGTAAAGAAAATATGGTGACAGGTCTTCCTATGGTATCTTGCAGAGATGGTGTTTGTTCCGGATGTGTACTCGGAAAACATCATCGGGACAGTTTTGAAAAACGTGCCTCTTGGCACGCCTCAGCCCCTTTACAGCTTGTGCACAGTGATTTATGTGGTCCTCTTCCTGTTGCTTCATTCTCTGGCTGCAAGTATTTCTTAACTTTCATTGATGATTTCTCCAGACGCACTTGGGTATACTTCTTAAAACTCAAGAGCGAAGTATTTAACACATTTTTGGCCTTCAAAGCCTTTGTTGAAAAACAATCTGGACATCAAATTCTTAAGCTAAGAACTGATAATGGTGGAGAATATGTTAAAAACACATTCATCAACTTTTGCACCGAAAATGGAATTCAAATGCAACACACTGTTCCATACACTCCACAACAAAATGGTGTAGCTGAAAGGAAAAATCGCACCTTAAAGGAAATGGCTAATTGTATGCTGCAATCTAAAGGACTCAGTCTTAGTTTTTGGGCCGAAGCAATTAATTGTGCAAATTATATAATAAATCGCACTCCTACTAAGGTTCTAAAGAATATCACTCCAGAAGAAGCTTTGAGTTCCATTAAACCAGATGTCAGTCACTTTCGTATTTTTGGAAGTGAAGCATGGGCCCATATTCCAGATGAAAAGCATAAAGCTTTAGAACCTAAGAGTGAGAAATGTACTTTTGTTGGATATTCTGAAGATGTAAAAGGTTATAGACTTATTCCATTTAAGTCCATAAATGTTATCATTAGAAGAGATGTAAAATTTGATGAAAATAAATCGGCCTGCGAGCCTAGTCCGGCGGATGTGCCACCTCTTCCTATCTCTTCTACTTTTGAAACATTTCTTCTTCAGATGATGAAAGTGAGGATGACAATCCTCCCCCACCTTCTCAGGATCCTCAACTTCCAAGATGGGTCCGTGCTACTCGGGATGCAGCAGGTGATCTTGCCGGTGATCCTACAGATCAGCGACGTACACGTTCTCAGTTTGAAAGGGCCTCTTCTTTACTGGCTCAAGCTCCAGTAAATCATGATCCTGACACTTTTGCAGAAGCTTCAGGCCATCCACATTGGGAAGCAGCTATGAATAAAGAATATCATTCATTGTTGGCAAATGATACATGGGATCTTGTTCCTCTACCAAAGGCACGCAAACTTGTTAGATGTAAATGGGTTTACAGAACCAAGTATGGACCAGATGGGAAAGTTGATAAACATAAAGCTCGTCTTGTTGCTAAGGGATTTTCAAAGGTTGAAGGCATTGACTACACTGAAACCTTCTCCCCTGTTGCCAAAATGAACTCTATCCGCCTTGTTATTTCCCTTGCTGCCTCTTTAAAATGGGAAGTCCATCAGATGGATGTTAAATCTGCCTTCTTGCATGGGGACTTGCATGAAGAAATCTATATGGAACAACCCATTGGCTTCATCCAAAGAGACTCCAGCCTTGTATGTCGACTTAAGAAATCTCTTTATGGTCTCAAGCAAGCTCCTCGGGCTTGGTATGCCAAAATGGATAGCTTTCTTTTAGAATCTGGCTTTTCTAGGTGTTATTCTGACAATACTGTCTACACCAAGAAAGTGGGCAACTCTATTATCATCCTTGTTCTTTATGTTGATGATCTTATTCTTACTGGTAGTGATCCCAACCTTATAAACCATGTGAAGTCCAGCCTTAAAAAGAAATTTGAAATGACAGACTTAGGACACTTACACTATTTTCTCGGTCTTCAAGTCTTGCAATCCAAGGAGGGTATTTCCCTTTCCCAGTCCAAGTATGCTTGTGATATTCTTCGTCATTTTCACACGGAAGAATGTAAGCCAGCCCCTTCTCCCTTTCAGTCTGGAGTCAAACTTTCAGTCTCTTGTACTTCTCCTGAATTTGATGCTACCTTATACCGTCAACTTGTAGGAAAACTCTTGTATTTAACCCATACTCGTCCTGACCTTTCCTTTGTTGTTGGCCTTGTTGCTCGTTTTATGCAAAACCCCCGTGAAAGTCATTGGAAAGCAGCTAAAAGAATACTTCGTTATGTTCGAGTTACAGTACAGTTTGGGATTCATTACAGTGCCAAAGCAGCTCCTCTATTAGTTGGTTTCACTGATTCTGATTGGGCTGGTGACCCTGATGATCGGAAGTCTACTGCCCGTTATGTCTTCACTCTTGGTTCAGGACCTATTACATGGGCTTGTAAGAAACAGGCTGCCATTTCTCTTTCGTCAGCAGAAGCAGAGTATCGTGGTGCCGTGAAAGCTAGTAAGGAAGCCTTGTGGCTTCGTCAGATCCTATCAGAATTTGGCTTTGAGCAGCAGCATCCGACTACACTTTGGTGTGATAATCAAAGTGCCATTCAGCTTTGCAAAGATCCAGTTCAGCATCAGCGCAGCAAACACATTGAACTAAACATGCACTTCATCAGAAAACTCATTCATGACCATGTTCTTGAAGTGCAATATTGTTCAACAGATGATCAGGTTGCAGACATCTTCACAAAGGCTCTCACAGAGGCGAAGTTCACTAAACTTCGATATATGCTTGGAGTTCAGGAATTTGTCACTAAGGGGGGATAGGCTCTAGTGCCTCCTTCCTTCTCCTATTGTGTCATATTTGTAAATCCTTCAATCCTATCCCAAGTTGTTCTTAAGGGGGGATGTTAGGATATTCCGACACATAGGAAATAGTTAAGTTCAAATTGGTCTAGTATAGAGTTAGGTATAGAGTTAGGTAAAGTGTGTTTCTTTACCGTTGTACATTTTGTAACTTACAATCCGACGGTCACGATATGTAGTGATCCGACGGTTCATTCTCTCCTCGGTATTACCGACACTTGATCCGTGGCTTGACACCCGATTGGTCCATGAATTCTATTTAAAGCGCATGGAGGGTCATTTGTAGGTTAACCGTGCATGAGAGAAGATTATGTAAATTTTCATTCTTTTATTAATAATTTGCCTGTAGTAGCCACGTTGGCGCAGGCCGTGGACTGTTTCCCTCTCTGAGGGTTTTAACCACGTCAAAATACTGGTGTATTGATTTGAGATATGGTTGTGAGCGGTGTCCTTTTAGTGTTCTTTCTGAGGAACTTACCCTGTAAATTCCTACACTCACCTACTTTTCATCACTTATATTTCAGTCCCATAAACCCTCCTTTCACCCTTACAGTTTGTGTCCTAACCACATACATTCACTCATAAACCCTAGGGCATACCCTTCACACCATTTACATTGTCCCATCTACATTGTCAACATTTTTGCAATTAAACAGGTAGTTCAATGGATAGAGGAATTGATTCTGACTATGATGAAGAGACAGTTGGGCCTTCAACTTATGTGGAAACAGGAGATGAACACAAAGAGACAAAAATTGTTGAGATACTGGTGTTATTGACATATTAGAGAGGGTCAAGGAAGTTGTTTGCAACTGCCAGACAGGTGTTTACTCCACAAGGTGTGGAAAGGTCTTTGCCTTCTTTGTCACAAAACAGGTACAGGTTGAGCAGCTGAGCAAAGGCAAGGAGAAGATACTAGAGGATGACTTAGATGATGACCAAGAGAGGGAATTTCTGTTAGAAGAGCATGATGATGAGCCACAACACCATACCCATCATGGAGTAGAGATCATTGATTTAGAAATCCAAGATGAAACTACAGCTCAAAACATGCTTATGATGGAAAAGGATGCACACATTCGAATGTTGATGGACACTATAGCAAGGGGTAGATATATGATCACATATTTAGAGTAGGAGAACAAACAATTGAATGATAAGCAGGTCCTCATGGAACTTGAAATTCTGAAGATGAAGAGGCAAAGTGAAAAAGAGGCTCATGTCACTTTGACATCCATTGAGAAAGAGATTGAAAATGATAGGGAAACATGGCTTGAGAGGGTCAACATACATCTTGAAGGACTAATTGAGAAGGCCAATAGGGATAAGAAGATGCTTTTACACATGGCCTACCATTACATGACCTGCAACAAAATCTGCAATATGAGTATTAGGAAGCTAAAAGTTAGGTTGAGGGAAGCCTTAGAGGGAAAGAAAGAGAAATATAGTTTGGAAATATTAGCTGAAGCCTCACTAGCCCATCAAAGCAATTGATGGTGGTGTCCCATGCCAAATTTGGGCAAGTTTTGGAGATTTTTTGCATTTTTAAGTTTTGAAATTTTCAACACAGAACATTGACCCGGTGGCGCTGCGCTTTTTCCTGGAGCATCAGATGGAGAAAAAGTTTGCATTTTTGGATTCAACATGATGAGAACATACACTGTGGAAAGTTTCAGAAGTTTTGGAGCAAATCTGGGTCACCAAAAGGTCCAAAAACTACCAAAAATGACCTTTCTGCCTCATTTTGGACACACATAAGCAATCCTGAGAGATTCAAGTTTTTAGGGGTGAAATGACCTCAAATTCAAAAATTAAATTTTTTCCAGAAACTAGACTTGAATAACTTTCCAATGAGCTATCTTGGGCTCAATTTGGTTAAGGGGAAGGGCTCCAAAAGCGGGTGGAAATTGGCGCTGTGCTTTTGACCAGTTTGCCCAGAAAATCAAAATTTCGCCTAGTTTGACAGTGGATTTGTTTTATCTCCTCATGAATGATTTTAGTCATGTAATTAATGACATGGAATTTAATTGTGGTGGAAAATAATGTTAGAAGGTATATTAATTAGTTAGAGGTGGTTTTGAGGCTAATGAATCAGTTTCCTTACTTATAGAGGCAAGTTGTTTGACCACATATATTCCAGTTCTTAGTTGGGATGGTTGAAACAACCCCTATTCTCATGGATTTGACCCTTGAAGGTCAGGATGAGTTGTTTGATGCCTATATTATGTATTTTCTTAGTCATTTGTAGAGGTTGGATTCACTTGGATGCTCTTAACAATATTGTACATCATCGTAAGCAGTTTAGCAAGGAAATTAAAAGGAGTTGCAGCTATTTTATGGGATACTTGTGGTATGGTGCTTTTGCATAGTTTCTTCTTTTTTTATCAGTTTTTCACATGTTTTAAGTATGCCACAATCTATTTCACTGCTTCTAACTGAAAGATATCAATATAGATAGGTAGAATTCATTGTTTACAATGCTATACCTTGGGAAACCATTCAGTATTCTATGTTTTCTGCTGTTTGAGACGGATACATGATCTTTACATGCCCTCCTCAGCTCCTCACTAGTCTTAGACATCCCACCTCACTAGATTTCAAGTGCCAAAGCCTATACCTACTTTGCCCCATAGAAAAATCTGCATCCCAACCTAATTTCCTAGACCCAAATTTCCTAGCTCCATCTGATCTAGCACAAAACCAACAAAATCAATCAAAACCCTAGAGCAAATATACCTAGCATAAATCTTGATTCATGATCTAGTCATTTTGACCGAGATTCATAAGGAGAGAGCCCTCTCCCGACCTGGTAAGGCTAGCTACCAGGTTAAGCTTGGTTTATGGTTATCCTAGGATTACCTTCCTTCAACTTGAGGTCAATTTAGGCTCTAACACAACAGAAGATAGACATAAGACAAATTTTTCTACTTAGTGGTGCTCTTATCAGTACACGGTGATGCCTTTTGGATTGAAGAATGTGCCTACTATCTTTTCCAGAGTTGTAGTTGAGATCTTTAAAGAATATATACACATTTTTTGGAAGTTTACTTCGACAATTGGACAATCTTTGGTCTATTAAATAAGCATGAGGCAAGCTTAAGGTTGATGTTGGATACGTGTAGGCAGTACCAGATCTCATTGAACATGAATAAGTGTGGTGCACCATTTGGTATACTTTTGAGACATGTAGTTTGTAAATAGGGATTAATGGTGGGTCTCGCGAAGATTGCAGGTATTGTGAACCTATCAGCACCAAAAACAATGAGACAACTGTGCATGGCACTGGGAAACACTCTCTACTATAGAAAGTTTATAAAGGGGTATCCGCAGATAACTATGTTGATGGAGAAATGGTTGAAGAAAGATGTCACTTTTCAATGGAGCGACGAGTGCCATAAGAGCTTGGATGTACTGAAAGAGAAGATGGTAACTACACCTATTCTAGTTTTACTAGACTGGAAGAAGGATTTCCATGTACATGTTGATGCTTCTTGCATAGCATTGGGTGTAGTGTTAACACAACCAGGAGTAGGAGAAATTGATCATCCCATAGCGTTTGCAAGCAGGAAACTATCCAACATGGAAAAGAACTATAGCACAACAAAAATAGAGGGATTAGCTATGGTATATGCATTACATAAGTTCAGACACTACTTGTTGGGAGCGCATTTCAAAATGTTCATTGATCACTCCATGCTAAAATATTTGGTGAATAAACCTGTTTTGAAAGGAAAGATCTACCGATGGTTGTTATTATTCCATGAGTATGACTTCAAAGTTATAGCAAATCAATATAAATTGAATGTTGAGCCTGATCATCTATCAAGAATAGAGATAGGAGAAGAACCCACAAATATCGAAGATAACCTGCCCGATGCACAACTTTTCATACTTAGAGTCGCAGATGATCACTTCATCGATATTATTCAGTTTCTAGCCACAAGAATGACACCTGTGGAGTACTCTATGAAGCAAAAGAAGGAATTGGTGGTTAGAGTAGCTAATTTCTCATTGATTGCTGGACACTTGTACAAAATGGGATTAGATGAAGTATTGCGTAGATACGTCCCTGAACACGAACGACAGAGTATTTTGATAGAAGCTCATGGAGGAGTCACAAGTGGGCACTATGCAGGAAAAGCCACTACACATAAAATATTGAGATCTGGGCTATGTTGGCCCATAGTACATAAGGATGCAAAAGAAATCTGTTAAGAATGTGATGTACGTCAAAGAAAAGGAAGGCCATCTAGAAGAGACGATATGTCGCTAGTAACACATGTAAATTTGTAGGCTTTTGACAAATGGGCTATTGACTTTGTTGGACCTATCAGTCTGCCAGGAAAAAAGACTGGTGCGAGGTACATCATCACTACCACTGATTATTTGACAAGATGTGATGAGGCACAACCAGTGAATGATTGCAGTGCAGAAGCTGCTGTGAAGTTCATCTTTGAATATATATTGTCCAGGTTTGGTTGTCTGAAGATCTTGATTAGTGACTAAGGCACACATTTCTTGAATAAGACTATTGAAGCACTAACGGAGGAATTTGAGTTTTACCACCAGAAGAGCACTCCTTATCATCCTCAAGAAAATGGAATAATGGAAGCTTTCAATAAGATTCTAGAGAATGAATTGACGAAGGTATGAAATTTGAACAGATATGACTGGGATTTAAGGATTCCACCGATGTTGTGGGCATATAGAAAAACATGAAAGCAATTCACAGGGCAGACACCGTTTAGGTTGGTATATAGACAAGAGGGAGTTATGCCTATGGAATACATTGTGCCAAGTTTGAGAATTGCAACTGTTAGAGATATGGCAGACCCTAACATTATGAAGGAAAGAATGTAGCAGATACTAGCTCTAGAAGAAGTTAGGTTCATAGTAGGTTTCCATCAGCAAGTGCAGAAAGCAAGGGAGAAAGCCCGGAATGACAGTAATATCAAGAAGAAGACATTTCGAGAAGAAGATCTTGTATTATTATATGACAACAATTTCACGAAATCCCCAGGAAAATTTAAAACACATTGATTAGGACCATATATCATCAAGCACATCTTTGATGGTGGTGCAATTTAGCTCACAAAGTTGAATTGTCAACTGATTCTAGGACGTGTGAATGGTAGAAGATTGAAGATATACAAGGGTGAATATGTCCATGGAACTTCACACTAAAAAATGAAGAGAAGGAAGTCTTAGTGCCACCTGCAATTCAAAGTGGGCACAGGAATATAAACTACTCTATGGAAGGGACTTTGCCAAAGGAATATTACTGCGTGATACTCAAGAGTATGACAAATTCCAAAGGAACTGTGACAAAGAAAAGTTGATTGCGCTACGAGGGAAGGTTTGTCGAAGTTGACCGGAAATATGACAATTTCAAGGAAAAAGCTATCGTTAAAAGGAAATTATCGTTAAGGGGTGTGGGAGAAGAGAATTTATGAAGCACAATTGGTTGTATCTAGCCCCATACCTGCATTAAATGAGCAAACCTTGAACCAATCATGGGGCTGGAATTCAAATTCGTTATAAAAGCCATATCCTGCACCACATTTGACACTTTGTTGTCTGGAGAAGTTGAGAAATTGCATCTAAGTGTGAAGAGAAGAGAGCTTCTATATGTCTGAGGAGAGCTTTGAGGAACTTGTTAAAATATGTGTAGAAAGAGGATTAGCAGGTATTATGGAGGCGCAAGCAGCACCCATGTACCCAAGGCGCTAGAGGTCGCCCAGAAAGTAGGTACCCACAGAATCACAACCACGGAAGAAGCAAGAGAAGAGACCAACTGAGGTCCCTGGGGCAGAACTAAGAACATCCCCAAGGAGGAAAACACTGAAGGAAGTGCGCACAAGAACGAAGAAGACAAAAGAAAGAAGCCTGTGCTGAAAGGAAAGAATTTGATGCAGCAAAAGGCGCCTCAACAGATCAATGATAGTGAAGAGGATGTCGAATTTCACTGCATGGAGGAAAAAGACAAAGAGATTCTCATTGTGCTCCCACCTTACATGCAACCAAGAAAATCAAATGGCAAGTCGGTTAAGGAACCAAAGGAGGGAAAGTTTGCCATGTACTCTCCATTGCCGTCGGAGGAAGTTCCATTTGAGGGTGAAGTGTCGGGGAAGATCCCCGAGTTGAAGATGGAAGATGGAGAATTTAACGATCAGAGAAAATAACTGCGTCACGAGGCTGGAGTTGTTCTAGTGGGCTGTAGGATTGTAGAGAGAGGGCCTCTTGAATATGTTGAATGTGCCACACTTCGGTTGAAGCACATCAAGTACAGTATGTGTGCGACAACTCTTTGTACTGGTGCATGATGGATGTATCTAGCTAGGGACAAAGATCTTGATCGATGAGATGTTAATCAGAAGAATCACAACATTGCCTCATCAGAGAAAATACCCTACAGAAGAATTTGTGGGCAAAAATAGGGACAACGAGATGGCACAAATGATGCAGGAAAAGTTCAGACTAGTGAAGAAGTTGCGGGGATATGATATCAATTCCATCAATGAACAAGGAGTGCATTTCATCATGCACATCTTGGCAGGTAAGATAATGAGGAAGTACAGGGCCAATGAGGCTACTAAAACTATAGTATCTTTGGTTGCTTAGGGGTCTAGTTTAACTGGGCTGCCTATCTGTGCAAGGAATTTTTAACATATTACAGGGAAGCATAGGAAGAGGGGAAGACATTCCACTACACTTGGTGGATAATCCTCATCACGCTAGTTGGGTGGAAAGAATGGAAGGACTTACAGTTTCCATCTGTTGAGGTGGATGTTTGTGAAGTAGCGAGGTATGCGTCCCTGTGGTTTTTACTAAGGAGACGACGTGTGTAACAGAGAATAAGATTTTCTTTGCGGTGGTGGCAATGAATCTACACATAGTGGTGAATCAACATCCAAGGTTGTCACCTAGTTTATATAAGCAGTGTGTCACATTGTAGACTTCAAAGTGGACTTTCACAGAGCCTATGTGAAGGCAGTGAAGGACCCAACTAGGGCATGACACCCATTTCCATACTTAGTAACCGAAGATGATTTGCTCACAATAGTACAACAATGGCTAGAAGAATGGATGAATCCACCTAGTGGAGTAGTTGGAACAAAGAAGGGTACCTCGCAGGATGCAGGTATAAGTGGAAAGGATGTAGAGATAGAAACAGAGGAAACAGAGCACGAGAATGAGGAACCCCTAAGTGATGCATAATTAATAGAGAAGTCACCTTTTATTGTTAGAAGGAGAGAAACAAAAGCTGTGGTAGGTAAGAGGAAAAAGTAGAAAGCAGATAAGTCCAAGGGTGCAGAAGTGATTTTCCTCACTGATGGGGACATCGATGAGATCAGAAAGAAGGTCCAGGAGATCACAGCGGAGACCTAGGATATAATTGATGATCACTATAGAACGATCTTGGCTGAGGTAAAACAGAGCATTGTGGAGATGAAGACATTTCCACAAATAGAAAAACTACCAGAACAAATAACTCAACCATTGCAGGTAGAGCGAAGAATAGACACGCAATTCAGCGTTAGAATTTTGCAGGTGTCAGCTGGGGCACTATAATTCTACACACAAGAGGACAAAGAATGGGCCAAATCATGGAAGACCATCAACATAAATATTACCATGCTATCCATTTAGGTGTTACACGAATTACATCAATGTTTAACAACCGAGTTGCAAGAGTTGGAACAACGAACCTCGACATTGACAATATAGGTGGAAATGGAGAAAGTGTTGGTTGTGGAGCCTAATTATCTTCTTTATTCATAGGTATCGCCGCACTGGACCCCAATTCGTAATGTGGCAGTAGAATTTATGTTTAATTTAGGGTTTTTTCCTTAGAAGGCATCCCATCGCTATATATGAAGGAATTGTATTACGGCTACGTAAATCGATATTCTGAGCGAGAAAGAGGGAGGCGATTGTGTGAGAGCGAAGAGGGAATTACAACGGATTTGTTGTAGTTTGTATCTCTTCATTTGGCTGGATAATATAAAAGGAAGGACTGGTTGTTTCTCCATGGACATAGCCCAAATTGGGTGAACCACATATATCTGTGTCTCTCTTGCTTTTATGTGTTTTCTGTGTTTATATTTCTGCAATAGTTTATGTGTTCCATTGCTCTGTAATATATAATTCTCTAACCGAAAGTTGCGATGAAGAAGGAGCTAGAGAAGGTGGCTAAGCAAAGAGACGATGCATGTCAGTGACAAAAACAGTTAGAAAAATCCATCGAAGAGACTTGCAGCACAGTCCCGGACATGAAGGTCAGTGAGGAGGAACCACTAGTAGAGAAGGTCGCGAATCTCGCCCTCGCGATCAAGGAATCAAAGAATACACTAGAAAAGATAAAATTCGAGTATGAAGTGGAGATATCAGAGCTGCAAATAAGGCTGCAGCTAGGAACGCCACCAGAAGTGTGGGGGCAGAGGCAGAAAAACTTAAAGGTGGCATTGAAAGGCATCTCCGACACAGTGGTAGACTGTAGGAAATTATTGGATGACACGATGCAAATTTGGACCTCACTGTAGGAGGATAAAAACATCCAAAAGATTGAGGAGGAATTATAGGGGAAGCAGAAGCAACACGACAAGATCTTGCGATTGTAAATACCCTACTAGTATTGCAGAAGCTCGCCAGTATTAGTGAAGGAAAGAACCTCCAAAAGTAGATAGATGATCTTCAGAGGAAGGAGAAAATTTCGCAAGCGAGAAGTCAGCCATGGCATGGCGACACCCTCAAACTTTCTCAAGAAATGAATGAAAGACTCAAAGAGTTGAAGAAAAGGGAGGCAGAAATATTGCAAAATGTTGTTGGCCCAACCACAGAGGCATTGTTGGAGGATGCGCGTCGAGACGAGAAACAAATGGCAGAGACAATCTAGCAGTATAATGAAATATACAATGGAATTGCAGCGAAAATCAAGGGAACCGTAGCTAAGTGACTCGGGATGAGTCACGGGTGAGTGTTGGGGACTTTTTGGGCGCAACGCAACTTAGTCCAAATTTTGGTCAAAGAGTCTGCATTTTGAGGAGCGGAGCGTGCGGAGCTGGCGAAGTTCTATTCATCGCACAATTTTTAGGGGCTTTAGGGTGGGTCAAAAGTCCCTTATTTTATAAATGGGTTTCGGGTATTAGTCCATTGTTTTGTCGGATCCATGGTATGTGGACCATGGTCTTGTAGTAAGGAAGCACATATAAAGAAGATGTAATACTTTGTCGAAGATAACTAGCTAAGCATAAATATAATTCATAGATTGATCATATTTTTTGTCTTGAGTCTGTATTTTTTGGAAGGCTCTGCAGCTGAGTGCTCAAAGACCTTGAAGAGTCTACAACTGAGTGCGCAGATCATAGACGTGTATGTATTGAAGATCCTTATTAATAAAGAAGAAGTTTTGGCAAAGTATTGCGTATCTTTTTGTGCTCATTCTCTGTTGTCAAATATATCGTCATGCATGCTTTTTACCGAATTATGTGAAAGAATACGTGTTATTGTGTGGTTATGTCTTCTGAAGTCATCACATTACTGTTTTTTGTATCGACGTTTCGAACCAACCTAGGTGGTTTATCATCGCGATTAGATATGTGAAAAAGTCAGAGATTGATGTGTAATAAATAGAGGATGGGGTAGGGACGGTAATGTAAAGAGCCGACAGGTTTGATAATGTTATGGTTTTAATTAAATTAATTTTATTATTAAAAAAAATATTATTAAATTTTTAATATTCAATTTCTTAAAAATATTTTAATTTTTAATTTTTATTTATTTTTATTTTTGAATGATTATTAGCCTAATACATGTTACACTGTTCTCTGTTATGTTCATGTGTTAAGTACTAGTCTGTGAAATTAATCATCAGCGCGAAGTTATTCATGTACGCGAAATTGTAGATAGATATAATACATATATGAGCACACAGGAGCCACAACACAGATATCGCTCTAGCTGCAAAAAACTGGTTTTGTAACCTCCCATAACCGCTTCGGGTGAGACTGTGATCTGCTTGCGAGTTGCTGCCGAAGGGCCAGTGGTTGAGGGTTTTGTTGGTGTGCAGTACACTCTGAACCTGGGTCAAGCCCCCTTAAACCAATCATTTTCCAATATGTTGTTAAATTAAAGGTATTGTTTAGAATGTCACGAACGCACGTGCTATGTTAGAGGTTCGCTGAATGAATCCCCCGCACTTTAACATAACTTAAATGACGAGTTCTTTTTGCTTTCTCTATTGTTTTATTATTTGTGTATATTCTTGAATGATTAGTGAAATGTAAGGTTGAGAACACTTTTAAAGTCCAAATAATTCAAGAACTAGAAATGCATTATATATTGAAAATTATGCATTTAAACACCTGAAATAATTGTCTTAGATTTACACTTTGAATATCCGATTTGAGTCAAACTTAGCCTATTAAGGATAAAGCATTTATTTAAAAAAGCCTTCATTTAATGTGAATATCTAAGCCACAATATTAAATTAAAAGTAACACCACATTTATTTATTTATTTATTTTATGTTTTCCTACGGCCTCATTTCAATGTTTCCATTCTCTTATTCACTCTAACATTCTCATTTCCCAATTAAAAAAAACATACTAGTCAATAAAGAGAAAGATTAACATAATAAGAATAAGGCATTCAACAACAATAACACTCAATTCTAGCAAATTTCATTAAGACATATATTTATTTATACATGAGGAAATCATCTCCACAAATCTCTCATCAAAATTTTCCACATTTCTCTTATACAAAATAACAACTTTAATAATAATTATAAATAAATTGTTATTCTAACCATTAATTAAAAATTATACTAAATATTTATTATTTATTAATTTGATTATTTAAAAAATATTAAAAAACGATATATTAAATCTTCATTTACCAAATAACAACAATACCTTTTTTTAAATGCAAAATTGAAACAATACAAAATTATCATTTTATTTATAACCTTACTTTGTGCATAATTATCACTTCTCTAGAAAAGAAAATAACAAAGACAGAGATTCAATCAACCAGGAATTTAACACATGTATTAATGTAAGATACAGTTTCCTCCAACGTTAACGCTGAAAGGACCATCACTATCTCTTCATGTTTCTTGAAAAAAATATGTTATTGGTCCATAATAAACTAATTTAAACTTAACCAGAAGATAATTTATAATTCCAAACAGAAAAGTTGAACTAATTTATAATTCCAAACAGAGAAGTTGAACTAGTCGACAACTGAACTAAAAATATCACCTAAAAATTTAAAATTTAGTTTTCGAGAGGGAATGAAAACTTCGGTTGACAGTTGAACTTGACACGTGGAAAAGTGTACGGACTGCGATAATAAAGAAAGAAATTGAGGGAATAAATGCTGAGCTGGCAGAGATTGGACCAATGAAAAGGATTATCTTACTTTCTCTGACGATGGAGAGGCACGTTGGATCAACAGTTTATACGATGTGAGATACACAATTTATATAAATACCCAACGGAGTATTCTTTACGAGCGCCGGCGCTTGCAATAAACATCCAGCATTTCAAAATCTTTTGACGCACTCGCTGGATTTCTTCATTCATATTTTGGAGGCCAAGAACCAGTTCATTTACAGTGGTATGTAAATGGTTTATTAATTTATTAGATTGTAGGTTTTTTTTGGAAAAAGAGGATTGAAATATATTTGAAGTAGCTGAAAAGATGGAAAAAAAAGAATTTAGTTTTATTTTATCTGAATTTTCTTATAAATTTTTGATAGGTTTTATTAATTTGAAATGGGTTTCAGTTCATTTACAGTGGTATGTAAATGGTTCATTAATTTATTAGATTGTGGGTTTTT